>JASANV010001527.1:0-109743 GCA_030849715.1 Trypanosoma mega | reverse complement strand
TGTGCAGTAGCCAAGGAAAGCATGAATAAACAAAAAAAGTATGTTTGTGCAAAAGAGAATCGAGCAAGACTCGAAAGCACAACCGCTCCTTTCCGAATAGAGTGCCCACACGAACAAAAAGGTACTATAAATCGAATATATATAAAAAAAAACTCAAGTAAAAAAGAACGTGAAAAGTAGTATTGTGTAAAGTGCTGTTTGGTTTTTATTTTCCTCGGCGTCGTTGTTTGTTTGCCAATGCTCTTTTAACAGCAAACGTTTTTTCAGGTACACCACAAAAACAACCGTCCATCCATTTGGCAAAACGCGCTCTGTAATTAACAGGATCAATTATAGTAGGATCACGACCACTGTGACCTAGAACTGTTTCTAACCCCGCCTTTACCTTGGATTCAATTACCTTTGCTCCAGTATATGGATGAAGGTAATCAATAATACCCAAGTATATCTCACGCCTTTCTTGGTTTAGTGCGACTAAGAGAGAATAATCCATAATAGATGAGGAGGAAAGGAGATGTGCATCACAAGTTAAGCTGTCCATAAGAAAACTCTTCACATCATTAGTACAGTAAAAGAAAGAACCTTTGCGCAAGTTCCCAACAAGATCTTGGTCTAAAAGTACGTCTGAGCGCTTGGGAGCGGTACGATTTCGTTGACTGCCTTTTAGATCATATACGATATCGGCTTGACGTGTAAAAAAAAGGTTTTCCATTAACACATAATAGCGAATTTCATCCCGTGCCTCTGTATATCGTTTGCCTCGTTTAATTTGAATAGAGAAGACACCAAAAATTTTTACAAGACAGCTTCCAAATGATTCCAAGGTGCCCATCTCCGTTTCATCTAAGGGTTCTCTATTATACATTTCTGCCATGTGGGTAAAATAATTTGGGCCAAACTCAACAAAGTGTCGTAACTCAGCTTGTTTGAGTTGCTTCATTACAAAACGTTCATCGCGTGTAATAAAAAAATCCGATTTCGTTTTTCCGCCTTGTGGTTGAAACGCACGGCATCGTAAGAGAGAATGGGTAAAATCAGACATTCTCCCTTCTGTATAAAGGTAACGTAAAGCTTCAAATTGCTGCGGAAACATAATTTCCACAATAACAGTGGCTTGGCTACTCTTGTCTGCGGGGACCCAAAGGTTCATGATGTGTTTCAAGGTAGATTTTTGTGGAACTGATATATTTCGTCTAGTTAGAATATCTAGTGCTCCAGTAGTAGAACGAACAAAAGAGGACGATGAAGGTATTGGTGGAGATAATGTAGGTTCAGGTCCAAGCATCGCCTTCATAGTATCTTCTAGAGAGAGTTGAAGAAGCTCTTCACCAAAAAAGAAAAGTTCATCCTCTTCTGTGCCTGAAGGGGAAGACTCCATGTTCATTTGCTCTTCTGTATTTGCTCCTTCTTGATTTTGTTGGGACTCAGAATGACCTTGACATGACTGTGGTTCACTCTTATCCACACATCGTGACTCGTCACTAGAACAAGGAGGGACACCACTACTACCATTGCCAGTATAACTACTATTTGTGTTATGATTATCCTCTAAAGTGATCTGAAGTGCGGCTGCAACTAAACCTGTAGGCTCATTTAATCGTACACAACACTTGTCATGCGAATTGTATGACCAATGTGGGTCATTAAGTTTATCCGCGTCCACAATAGGTGGTTTCTTTCCTGTGCGTCGTTCAACACTGGCAACAAAGTTTTTATTCCATTCCCAAAAATCGTCCAAAAGATTCCACAGAGATTCCAATCGCAACTGTGTTACCTCATCAGCCGACTGAAGTAGGGTTAACTTGGTCAACATCTCATCTACACGGTGTCGCAAAACCGTAGCCTTGCTTGTGTCATCTTCATTGACTACAACTTCAGCAGAAAAAGTATTTCCTCTCATTACAAAAAAAGGAGGACGAGATGGAGGAAGGGGTGTTTGCTGTTGCACTTGTGGGGTAAACAAGGCTTGATTTGAAGCACTTGTAACCAATTTCATACCAGCCTCAATAGCACTATTTACCCCCTCAAGCATTAGACGCAGCTCTTCAATCTCATCTTTTAAATATAATTTTGCTACATCATTACAAGTTGGAAGTACGGGTGAGGGAGGTATAATAGTGTAGGTAAACAACGATTCCAGAGTTATTGTAATCGTCACCTCTGTTCCAGCGTGAGGGAAAAAAATAAAGGAGAGGGCAAGACTCGTGCTTAGATTGTGTCCACAACTCAAGGCAAAACGTGAAGAACCATAAACGAGAAACTCCAAAAAAGCTCCCCAAGAGATACTAAGAGTGTGTAAAGAACACGGAAATAAACTTCCCGATGTACTATGGAAACATTCATGGCATGTGGCATAGCATAATGGAGGAAAAATATGTTCCATATGCTCACGACGTACACCTTGTCCACCTTTTTCTGCCATCATAGAGATTTGGTTCAGTGCGGAGCGAAAGGATGAGAGTTCCACATGCTCACTTCCAATGCGTTGTGCTTGGGTGCTGCTATTGAAATCTGTGCTTGTCTTTACCCATAGACGCCTATGACTGTGAACAACTAATCGAATAGAGTCCCCTTCCTTCACTCTAGCACTGAGATGGTCGAGCAGTGTTTCATCCCCTTCGCCGTAGAATGGAAATACCTCACGGCATTGTCGTACACTATAGTTCGCTGTAGCTGCCGTTGCTGTAGCTGTTGTTGTTGTACTAGTTGCTGTTGCTGCGGTCGATGCATGAATGGAAACACCACCAGCACTACAAGCTGCAAAACCTGAAGTAGGAACAGCAACAGCAAAAGCAGAAGGAACTGAAGATGAAGTCAAGGCGGAGTTCTGTAGAGTCATTCCATCATCTGTTCCACCACCATTCACACAATCAAGAAAAATTGTATTGACAACAATGTTATCCCACATGAGATTATCATGTTGATCATCCATCTCTTTCACCTCATTTGGAAAATTAACACCCACATTTATCGAAAGCGTTTCAATACGATCTTCATCTCGGGGTGGGAATGATATGAGCTTCATACACGAATCCAAGTCATTTCCATCTGACGAGGTAACTGAATCAGATTTTGTAGGTGTTTCAGAAGGGACCATACGCATTCCCATGTCACATACAAAGTGTGCCTGAAGTGCAAGATGATACGCAGCTGCCACACTACCTATCAAAACAAACTTAACTGCCTCCAGCTGTACAGGCTCACCTCCACGGAGAAGTATCGTTACAAATAAAGGTTTTGGAGGTCCTCTAAAGATGCACACTGGCTTCTCTCCCACACGTACCAATTGAAACGTTTCACATGATCCTAATATAGTAGGATTGCGCAAGTCAGCAGGACCCACGTACTGCAAATCCTCTACAATATGAGCATTACAGCATCTAGAAAGACGATGCAAATTCGCTTTTCCGGCGTGGAGAATGAGTGTCGCTTGTGATTCATTAAGAATTCGTTTGTGAAGGTAATGATGCATACTCCCCTCAACGACTATTACAGATGGATTCCATGTATCTATACGTTGATACAATTTACCCAAATACCCTTCGTAACCTTCTACATATTCTAGTAAGTTAATCTGTGGTTTCAATGAAGTACCAACATCCCCAGATAATAGTAGAATTTTAGGTGACTGTACAAATACCTTCATTCGCTTAGAGGCTACATTCTGAACGAATGCGACCCCTGAAATAACTTCTGTATCAGTCAAAGCTCCACCTGCAATACCAATCACATCAAAACGTTCACTAATATGTTCCTTCATAATCATTGCTGCCCGCGATATTACTTGCCAGGAGAGGTCACATATTTTTGCAATCCAATCCACAGGATTTATTGTCATTTTTACACAATTGTCCAATAGAATTTTGTCATCATCCTTCTTTTCATTAGCCTCTTCTTTCTTTTCCCCTTCTTGATTTAATTTTAGTGTGATCATTGCATTTGCAAATAGTCGAGATGTACGCTTAATTAGATGTCTTGAACTTTCCCTCTCAAGACACTTTACAACATCTTGTGGAGCTGGCGGAAGGAACATGGTAGCAAACACCCCAGACTCTGTTACATTTTTTACGAGTGTAAAGAATGCCACTGGGTGAGGTTTAAATAGAGGTTTTACACAAAGTACCTCTGATAAATCAAAAATTTTACTTACTTCATCCCCTCTCGTTTCCTTGAGAAGTTTACTAAGCCATTCTGTCATACTATTATGACTATATAAAGGAATCTCAGAGATACTATATGATACCTCCTTTTCCTTTATCCCTTCCGGGTGCGTAGGCAATCGTGCCTTGGGCGGTTGCAAAATAAGACTGTGATTCACTATCGGAGAGAGTAGACGATCACTTGTATCGAGACGATCTGCACTCCGTGGAGACGACTCTGTTAAGGTACTACACGATATCAAACATTTCTCCCGCATAGGTGCATCCTTTACAGATGGTGATGATGGAGGCACGCATGCGTCTTCAAGTGTCCCACCCATCTCTAATAGGGCCGTTGCATATGTGACGGGGACAGACTTTGCTTTTGGAAACCCATACAAACCTGTTCGCCGACAAGCCTGGCGTTGACGTAGAAGTCGGTCGCACTGTTGGCAGACCTTTAATCCCCCTTGACGTTGTAAGCCAACGAGGGAGGAGATGGCGTCGGTGAGGAAGTTTCGCGTGAGTGTCGAGTTTGGTGTGAGGAGGCAATCATTACAAAAAACCTGGCCGCACTGCCGGCAGTGGTGACGGCGACGAATGAGGTTAAATCGACAGTTGCAATTGCAACAACGAAGAGCGTATTTATCGGCAACCCAGAGTCCCCTGTCCCACTCATTCTCTTGCGTCATGCACCGCGATGGAGCAAAAAAAAACTTCCGTTGCCTACTTTAAAATTAAGCATACTAAAGATAGGAGAAATACAACAAAAAAAAATGGAACCCAGAAATCAATTTTTATTTTGCTATTGGTTTATTTTTCTCAACAAGTACAATATACACAAGCAGAAAAACTGCTATCGTTATAGATGCACTTCATGAGGCAAAAACAATAATGTCCATCATCCCACACACACAGAAATAATAATAATAATGAAAAATTCTGCAGTGGGAAAATTTGTCACCCTTCCTTCTTGTTTGTTTTCTTTTTCCTCATTCTCATTGATTCAACAACGAAAAACAAACAAAAAACAAGGTGAGAAACAATCAAACAAATAGAATAAAGGTAACATTTTTTTTGTTGCAAAAAGCAAAAACAAAGTAAAAAAAAAACATTTTCTCTTCTTTTAGACTCTTGAGAGGCACCTACACACAAAAAGAAAATAGAATATATCAAAATAACCTCCCTTTTTTTCCTAAACTCCTAATCCCCTCCCCCCCCCCTGCAAAAGAACAACAACAACAAAAAAAAAATCAATGAAAAGTAAACGTGGTCAATTCATCATAAGGTCATCATCATGGTATCCATCAACGAAGCACTATTAATAAAAAACAAAAAACAAAATCAAATCACAGGGTGTATATGAAAAAAGAAAGAACATCCACAAAAATACGTAACCACGTGATGATAAATCACAAGTGGAAAAGTTCTTCATTTTTTAATTCTCAATGATACGATATACTACAGACAGTGTGAGCTTCTCTGGTTTTCTTTTTTTTTTTTTACTTTTCAATTTCTTTTTGCTTTTGTTATGATTACTCCTTGGTATGCTATTATTTTCTTTTTTTTTTTTTTACATCTTCTCCCCCTCTTGCCCTACTAAACATAAATAAAAACAGTTTATCATCAGAGAATGTAAACGTCTTTCTTGTTATTTTTCCCTTTCACTCTTTCTGTTTTCTTCTCTTTTGTTGGGTTCGTTTTGATGTTGAGAGTTAGACGTGGGGGGTGAGGCGGAGTGAAGAAGGTTTGGGGGGAAAGCGAAAATGGCGAACAATAAAAACATCGATGCATAAACAAATTTTTCTTTCTCTTTGCTTAACTACTATATCTGCTTGATTTTGGTATTCTTTACTTTCAATAAAATAGATCCTCTCCCCATTTTATTTTTTTCTTGGTTACTTTTCCATTCGGCAAATGACCATAATAGAAAATTCCAAGGTAAACCGAGAACGAAAAAAAAAAGTAAAAAAAAGTAAACGCTTTTCTTTTCTTTAGATGTGCACTACACACACACGTATATATATATATACATATATATATATACCCTTCACGTCTTCATAACTGTGCTAGAGCTTCGTCAACAAGTTTGTTTTCTTCCTCCACATGCACGGTGCCGTACCCTGTTGATGGGGATGCGACGGCCGGGCGTCCAATGTACTTCATTCTGTACCCGGGCTGTGTAAGGCTGAGGTGGCGCATAAGGCTTTGAAAGCGGGGGCGCATGTAAGTCCACGGCCCCATATTCTTTGGCTCCTCTTGCAACCAGCAAAACTCCACCTGTGGGTTGCGGGAGTGGTACTTCTCCAAGACATCGGCCACCTGCTCCCATGGGAAGGGGGAAAGCTGTTCGAGTTTCACCAAAACCACATCGTTGTGCGCTCCTGGATTGTTACTCTGCCGTTTCTTGCGGTGCTCTTCCACGATACTTTCAATTTGACCAGAACAGAAAAGAACTTTGCGTGCCACCGTGTCCTCTGTGGCGGCGGTGTCAATGACGGGAAGGAATGAAGTGCCTTTTGCCATTTCCGACAGGGAAGACACATTTGGCGCACGAAGACGAGCTTTGGAGAAGAAGAAGACCAAAGGTTTCACTCGCTCTCGCACCATCTGACGACGGAGCATGTGAAAATAACTGGCCGGAGTACTGGGATAACATACCTGCCAGTTATACTTTAAAATACGAGCTTCAAGCATACGTGCGGGTGTAGATTCACGGAAGTTGTGAGGAATTTCATCTGTGTCACTGGATAATTGCAAAAAACGTTCCACACGTGCAGAGCTGTGCTCAGGACCAGCACCCGAGTAGCCGTGGGGAAGTGAAAGAATAAGACTGGATTCCACATTCCACTTTTCCTCCCCACTACACAAGAATTGATCAAACACAACCTGTGCTCCATTTGCGAAATCACCAAATTGAGCTTCCCACATACACAACTCGCTCGGTTTTTCCATATTGTATCCAAGTTCAAAACCACACACACCCAACTCTGAGAGACTGCTATTACAGATTGTAACAAGAGCTTGTGAACCAGGAAGAGTTGTTACAGGAATATGTTTAAGGTCCGTCTCTTGATCTGTAACTACAGCGTGACGCTGTGTAAAGGTACCACGTTCCACATCCTCACCAGAGAGGCGGACACTTATACCTTCCAAAGCGAGGCTTCCAAACGCCAATAATTCTCCAAGGCACCATTCTGCTCCATCACCAGATTCAATAGCCTTTTTACGAGCTGCATAGGTTCGCTGAAGAACAGGGTGAACCTTTTTCACAGCTGCGGGAACAGTAGTGATGTGCATACCTATCCTTCGCAAAACATTAATATCTACCCCAGTCTCCACCGCTTGAGGAAAATCTCTCTTACTCTCAGCAGGTTCAAGTGTCTCAGCTTGATTCTCAGACTCCAATTGAAAGTGTGGTTTGACTTTAACAAAGTCTTGTGAACTTTGTGCAGCATCCAGTGCTTGTCGAAGTTGTTCTTCATAATCCTTCTTTTTTGCGTGAACAGTCTCTTCACCAAGGATACCATCCTTCAAAAGTTGTTTAGAGTAAATATCCACCAATGTACTATGTGGACGAATAAACTTGTACATTTCCGGTTGTGTAAAATCTGGTAAATCTGCCTCATTGTGACCATTACGACGATAGCAGATAAGGTCAATAACAATGTCACGGTGAAATTGTTGACGGAAGCGAACTGCGATTCGGCAGGCACGAACACAAGCCTCCACATCATCACCATTAACATGTAACACAGGAGCATTGTTTACATTAGCCAAATCACTACAGTAGATACTGCTTCGACTTTCCCATGGATTTGCTGTAAAACCAATTTGGTTATTAATAACAATATGTAATGTACCACCACATTGATAATCTGCCAATCCACACAAACCCATCGTCTCATAGCAAGATCCTTGACCCATAACAGCAGCATCACCATGAATAAGAATTGGAAGTGTCGTCGTACCATCAGAATCGTTTGTATAAACTTGTCGAGCTCGAGCCTTACCCAGCACGAGAGGATTTACTGCCTCAAGGTGAGATGGATTGGCTAACATTTCAAGATCAACCATCATACCTGGAGCAACTGTAACCTTCTTGCGATGACCCATATGATACTTGACATCACCAAGGCCAGTCTCTTTACCTTTTGGTGCTTTACCTTCAAATTCACTCATAATAGCCACATTTGATTTTTGAAGTATATTCGAAAGAACGTTAAGGCGACCACGGTGTGCCATACCAAGAATACAAGATGTGGCACCATTTTCATACGCTTCCATTATGACTGCCCGCATTGCTGGAATAAGAGCTTCCCCACCATCCAATCCAAAACGCTGTTGGGTGGAGTATTTAACATGTAAAAAGCGTTCAAATCCACAGGCCCGAACAACATCATCAAAAATACTCAAACGATCTTTGGTAGAAAGTGGTTTAAGAGAGGTTACAATTTCTTGTCGGAACCAGTTACGAAGTCCAAAATATCCAGATGACATAAATTCAAATCCGATCGAGCCGCAATACATTTGACGAAGTTGAGAGACAATATCTTCCAATCGTCGTGGGGTTGAACCACCCACAAACGTGGCTTCAAAATCACAACCAAATGTAACATTAAAAACCTGCTTCAAATCCTCCTCCGTAAATCCAAACGATGATGGATTAAGTACAGACGGATCAATGACATTACGCTTCATTAATTCAGGATACTTGAGAGGATTAAGATCGGCAATGTGGTGTCCATTCTTTTCAAAGGCACGAATCATCCACGAGAGTCGCATATTATCCAATCGCTCCTTCTCCGTCAAACCTTTGGACGACGTAGGACGGTGAAAATTCATCATCACCGGTTTGTCCACAGAATCATTCTTGAGAGCTTCAAGGACAGGTATCCAACTGGGCTCAACCAATGTAGGATCCTTCTCGTATTGCTTCAACAAGCCTTCCACGTACGCCTCATTTTGGGAGTCGATCACCTGATCAAAACGATTCGGCGCACGAATAGTTTTGGCGTCTGTATACGAACGCGCGAATCCAATGCGTCCTACAGCGATCTTTCCAATAGCCGCACGTCGCATCATCTTTCTACGGATGATATTTTTTCTGTTTTCTTTGCTGTCTTTTGTATGTTATTATTTCTTTTGTTGTTGTTCTTGTTGTTCAGTTTTCGGGAGTGCCCTTGTTTTTCTACTCGTTGTCGTGTAGATCGAAAGACAACCACAGGAGCAATAAGAATAATAATAAATATTCCCTCAAAAAAAAGAAAAACAAAAAAAAAAATAACTTTGATATTGTTTCACTGATAAATATATATATATTTCTTTTCTCTTGCGTATTTGTGTAGACAAGCACAATCGCTTTCTCTTCACACTTCTAGATGTTCCTATATTTTCCCAATAGTGAAGCAAATAATATATATATATATATATATATATATATATATAGAGAGAGAGAGAGATAAATTGTGTGGCAAAAAGAAGATATAATGATAACAGGAAGATGAAAAAAAAAATGCGAGTATATTCGATAATAAAACTCAGACATAGAAATGAAAAAAAAAAAGTACAAGCACATATTACTACCCCAATGGCTTGTATAAAAGGGCGAACAAGATCAACAGCATAAAGGAAGTATATATATATATATATATATATTTCTTTACTTTTCGTTCCTCATTCCCAAAGCTTGCAAAAGGTAATCGTGAATACTGTCCTTTGTCCAGGCAGCCAATGAAACCTTTGTCTCACCACCGCGCTTGTCCTCAAGGATCAATTGAGGTAAAAATATTCCTTTTTTATCCGCGAACGTCAAACGATCTCCAAACACGGCTCTGCTATCGCGATAAAACATCGTTACCTCACTTCGACCATCTTTAAACTCTTTTTTTAAGTTATGCAACTCAATACGAGCTCGTACATAAACCTCCTTGGACTCCTGGTTGTCCCTCGTGCAGCAAGAGAGGCACTCCTCATGGAGCTCCGTATTCCCAGTGTATTGAAATAGTGAGGCACAGTGACGACAATGAACGTCTGACTTATGAAAGCCGAGTTCACGGCAATCCTCGACGGAGCGAACAGATTCACCCGTCACAGTTGACACAAATGGCACTAATAAACCCATAAAGAGAAGGAGAAACGCAAGAAGGGAGATGCGCATTTCCTTACTTTTTATTTCTTGTTCGTTGAGGGTAGAGGCTGGATGTGAAAGTATGACGCGTTTTTTCAAATAAATGTAAATATAAAAATAGAGTATAATTGTTAATACAGCGCAGCTAGAAATGCAAAAAAGAACAAAAAAAGAAAGAAAAAGAAAGAAAAAAGAGTTTATATTTATATATAGATTTTTTTGTGTAGCAATACTTGAAGTAATAAAAAAAATACTTCATTTAGTTTGCTGTTCGCTTAACTTTTTATGCGCTAGGAAAGAGAGCGCAAGAGGTACACACGCACAAACACAATAAAAAGTTTCAAATTTTCAAAATGGTAAATTTTCAAAACAACAAAAGGGTTCATTCGTACACGGTTTTTAATGGAAAGTGAAATTGTTTTTCATTTTCAAACGTCAAAAAGGTTGACGCATTCGATCTACTGAAAAACACAAACAAAAAAAAAAAAACACTGAACCAACACCCCCTTTTTGCTTTGTTTGATTCTTTCTAAAATTTCACATAGTTACATGGGTTTGTTTTTTTGTTTCTTTTGATTTCTTTTCACAAAGAAAGCAAAAAGAAAAATAAAGAAAAAACGAAAAGAAGAAAAGTAAAAATGTATATATAAAACCAAGAACACAAACACACAGACAAAAAAAAAATGAAGCAAAAAGAAATAATAATAATAATAATATATATATGTATATTTTCTCTTTGCTCGTGTTGATTTAGTTGTTTCTGTTCTTTATATATATATATTGCTATTTCTCTTTTCCTATTTCTTCTCTTATGGTTCTACTACAGGGACCTAGTTGGACACCCCTTGCTTGATTTGAATCATGTTACGTGGAAGTGATGAGGTGCCGTTAAAGACACGCACTATTTCTTCCAAACTCAGTCGAGGTGTATCCTTCACAAAAAGCTTCGCGCACAACGCATTGAGCTCTCCCTCACTTATGGAACGAATGTGAAGCTTTTTAAGGACACACATTTTAAATTCGTCCGGTCCAACAACACTCTCGCGGGAGAAGTCCGTGATGGCGCGGAATTCCTTCAGAAAGAGTTGTCGTCGTTGGTCATATAACTCCATAAACTCCGCGGCGCCACGCGCGGCAAGGGTGGTCTCTTCCGCTTTGGTACGTTTGATTTCGTCCGCCTTGAGGTCCGTCACAAATGCGGCGGACTCCTTTTCAGCGCTTTCGGTGTCAATATCTTCCCATTTACGGTCATCCACACCCACAGCGGCACCTTCCGGCATGACACGCCCCACAAACTCCTCATATGAAACGTAGGATTCGTTGTGTTTGTCAAAGTAACGCAACACACTGAGAATCTCCTGCTCCGACACATCCAAATGAAGACGGCTCATGATATCCAAAAAGACCTCCATTTGAAGTCCACTCGTGTTTGTCTCATCCGCCACACGGAAGGCCTCGGCTAGACCTGTTTGCTTGCTGGTGAGCATGGCTCGTAGCTTTCGAACAATACGATTAATATCGGAGCGGCTGAATTCGGTGCAGTTTGATTCCATATAGGTTAACGAGCGCTCATTGGAGTTGAGAATGCGGAAAGGGAATCCATTTATGACCACACTGGCACCAACAAAAAAGTCATCGGCTGTAAAAAAGTTTCCATCCGCCCGTTTAACGCGTTGACGTTGAAGGAATTTACCTCCCACAATACCACTGTTTCGCATAATAGGTTCAAAGATGGATAGCGTGTCATCTGCAGGAAAAACACCAAGTACAAAGCGGCGTATTTCATCTTCATATCGATTGTTTTCTAAACGCATTAAAAATTTTACATTTCCGTCTGCAAATTGACGCGCACGACTTTCTGCGCGTCTGCGTACTTGCATTTCTTCGAGTTCCTTTGTCGTCTTTTCACGTCGCTGGCAACCAATAGGTATCGTGGCGGGTAACTTGCCGCCAGGAACTGGATTGTACTCCGTGATGCCAAACTTGTTACGTAAGTGATTTCGTGTGTACTCATCATAGCCGTGAATCTTCACCTCACGCCCGTAGAGGTTGAGGACGTTACCAACGCGTATATCCGCATCGGTGTAATACACCGTATTGGCATCCTCCTTGAAGGTGAGAGATCCGAGGGTTTGTGGGTCAAACTTACCACCCTCCTTTGGTTTCGCAACGCGCTGTCGACGGAAGAAACGCGGAAACGGATCCCGTCCACTGTTTGGAAAGTCCTTCTCCACCACCGCAATGCTGCTGTCGGCGAGGAAGTAGTACAGCGTGAAGTGGTGCGGCACGCCGTGTAGAGCCTCACGATCGTCCCAAACACAGTCACACCGCAAAACTTCTCGGTCGTGCTCGAGGAATTGCTGCGTGGCGCGCACCTGCTCCGGGGAGAGAGTAATATTCAACGGACTGTCCGCCGCGATGGAGCGCACATCATGCGCCTTGGCGACGGATCGGTTGAGGATCTTTGCGTGCGCATCCACCGGCACGTCGAGGGATGGAGCGAGTTCCACGCCGGCTTCATTGTAGAAATCTCGAGTAAACTTGTCGGCGTCAAACACCATGTATGTGCGTCCATAAAAGGTGATTGGTTCCCCCACACGAAAGTGCGCAAAGGTGATGGGGGTGCCATTAGGCAAAGGCACAATATGTCGCTTGAGATTGGCAGGAAAGGCGATACCGGAGTTGTCCGGGTTCTGCTCCGTCACACTCATTGTGTTATCCTCGAGAAAAATGTTAAAGACGAAGCGTCGCACCCGTTCCCGCTCCACGGAGCTTTCAGGGACTTGCTCTTTGCTAAAGCCGTAGAAACGCAACACGCGTCCGCTGAGGTCTGTGTTTGTCGCATTTCCATGGCTCGTGTCTTTCCCACCCATTGTGGAATTCTTCTCATCGGCAAAGAGACCCGAGGAATACTTCGTAAGAGTTGACGTTTTTTGCATATTGTCCAATGTCATGTCGATGGGTACACTCTTAATGTTTGTCATGGTATCATACTTGGGGCCATGAATTTGTGAGCGATGGTAATTGCGTCGTAACATCTCCTCTCCACATGTCAATCCAGGAACCATGGGGAGTTTAAACTCCTGTTTCATAGCTCGAGACTCGGTGTACGCCATGTTTCTTCCTTGTCTGTGTGCACGTTTTTCTTTACTGTTGTTGTTGTTCTCGTTGTGTTTCCTTCCTCTCAAAACTTGGTTCAAAAAGAAAAAATAATAATAATAATAACAAAATGTAGATCTACAAAAACACATATGCGTATATATATATTTACATACAAAAATACATGTATACGTATCAAGATAAAATTTGGTTCAAAGAGAAAGTACTGACCACATATGTATACATCTGTGTATACATATATAGATATATATTTTCATAGACAGATAAAACGTTCTGTATGCTAAAGCATTAAAGGAATTAAAAATAAATATTTGCAGTAAGACGTATAAAAAGCGTATTTTTTTGTTTTTTTGCATGCTATCGTTAGTCCTCATTTTGTTTTTTATTCTTTAAAGGAAAAGGAGTACACGCAAACAGAAAAAAAAAAAAAAGAAGGCAAAGAAAAAAAAAAACAGCTATACATATCAAAAAAAAAAAATCCATTGAACAAATATATATATATATATATATATATATATATACGTATATACATATATGTATATATGTATCCACGAAAGATTCTTTATTTGTTGTTGTCATTCTTTATTTTTCCGTTTTAATTCAATTAATCCACAGCAAGTTCTATTAGCCCAGAACAGATACTATTTTTCTCTTTCTCTTTCTCTCTCTCTCTATTCATGTTGCTTGCATCATGGATGATATACTGGCAGAGGTTCGCCTAAGCGGGAAAGCCGCGCTGGAGGCACTTATGGAGGCTGTGGAACCATCCTTTACATCAAACATCACGCGACGCAAGATGTGATCAACATGGCACGATCCGTCCGCTGTGGCGGAGAGAATCGCTTCTGGAAAGGCCCAAAGGCTAGTCACCATGGAGGTATGATGTGCGAGTCGGATAAACACAATCTTTTGTGTAGTGTCGAATAACTGTACCACCCCATCACGGTAGCCAATAGCAAGGTAACGCATCTCTGCGCAAAACGCTGCGGTGCATGCGTGCGGGGATCCGTGTGAGGTTTGCTGCATGCTGCTCTCGAGACTGACGGTGTCGGATGGGTAGGAGCGGGAACGACGGGTGTAACCCATCGCATGATAACTGAGCACATCACCCGAGTAGGAGATGCGAAAGAGATACTCACCAGAGGCGGATGTAATATCCACATGTGGGGACTCCTGCAACACCGCAATAGCCTGTTCACCAACGGTGAGGGGGAGTAATTGCACCACACTATCGCCGGCATTGGGAGTGCCTGGAATAGGTCTTGAACCGAATTGCTGACGCTCCACTTCCCCACCAGAAAGGGCACTGAAGGTAATCTTCTTGAGGGAGGATCCATCGGCGTAGATGAGTATTAAATCCATCACACCACTTCCTGTGGGGGCAGTGAAAATGACGAAGCTACTCGGGTAAATGGAGATACCGGAAACCTCAAAGTTCGCAATGTCTGCTAGGAGAGATCCAGAGAGCATGCGAAGACGTACAGGAGGTGTACGGGAGGATGTTTGACCAGCGTATTGCACCAACGCACCATCTCGAAGTTGAAAAATCGCAACATAGTTATATACATCGGATCCCTTAAAAGTAAAAATAGAGGAACGGATAGGATAAACGTTTGATGTCATGTGCGTCGAGTTAGAAAGATCTCCTTCTTTTAAATCAATCACCAGGAAAGCTCCATCTATTTGAATTAGATTCCTCTGCATATTTGCAACCAAAAGTGATCCATCAGGCTCACTTAGACTAAAATTACGTACAAAAAATGGGGTATAGTTTCGTTCACTCATCATCTCAAATTTTGGATTACGACGACAATCATCAAAAATCCCTTTATAAAGTATAACATTTCCCTTTTCAGAGCCAACCGCAAGCACCTGAGCGGATTCGGACCAACGTAAGGCGGTGACTGTGTGAGGAACATCCGGTTGATCATCAAAAGGTAAAAGGTCATGTGTGTTTAAGGTCATAATACCATTGTTTGTTGTCACGGGATAAACAATAGCGCCACATTGAGAAATGTAATCCACTGATTGTCTAACCATTCCAGTTATTGCACGACCATGACGCGATTTGGAGTAATCCAAAAATGTAACAGAACCATCAGCTCCACTGCAAATAATGCGATCCCACGTGTGGTCAGCACGTAATTGAAGTAAAAGGCCAGTCACACTGCTTGTTTGTGGAGTAAAAGAGGCTATAGGTACCACCTCACCAAATCCTTTGATTAAATCTGCATAACTGAAAATCTCCACAGACCCATTATCCACACCAAGAATAACATTTTCACTAATGGTATCCAATACACCTGTACGAACACCATAAGAGACAAGTGGCACAATTTTTCCACTTGTAGACATACACAAAAATGCCCCATCCAATGAACTAAAAGTTAGCACCACATTATTATCCCCACAAATATCATTGATGTGCGCACGATGTACCTTGCGCGCCCATTTCAGTGTCATTGATACCTTGGGACCTTTGCCCGATAAATCCACATTCCATTCCCTCAAAATACCGTCACAATCACCTGTAAATATCGAGGCATGTTGTCGTTGACGCGTGACAGAGGTTTTCCCCGACTTTTTCGATTCATGAAGCCATCGCACTGCTGTGACTGTGGCATCACTTTCTTTAGGTCTTGATCTAAAAACTTCCTCCCCTGTATCCACATCCCAAGCCATAAAAGGTGCATCTGCACATCCACCAAGGATTGCCCCACATAAATAAAGCAACACGGAAGCACTACCTGTGCTCATTATTTTTCGAATAGGTTCCATCGTATTCTTGTTGAGATCCCATATATTAATGCTGTGATCCACACTGGATGTTGCAAATTGAGCATCATCCAACTCATTCACTACAATATTTGTCACCCGACCTTGATGAGAAGAAAGCTGACGGTATAAATCCAGTGTCTTGGTGTACCACACATACACTTTCCACTCCTCATCAGGCTCCTGCTGTGGTCCGCTTTCCACGCGGGCGTAAATGTATGTTTCTGTCATAATACACTGCACGACGGAGCATCCGCGGTGGTAACACACCCCTGTCACCTCCAAAGTCTCCGCATCCCACACCAACAGACGCCCTTTTTGGTGCAGAGAGGCAACGTAGAGGGATTTTTCCGGCAACGGTGGGGCAACCTTTATTTGTTGAAAAAGTTGCAGCACCCCTCGCGCTGTTCCAGCCACCGCGGAGGATTGAATGGTTGGGCGAATAAGGACGCCCGGGTTGCTCTTGTCGATTGCCTCTCCATAGTACTCGAGTCCATTAATGCCAAACGGCACGGAAACCACACGCACGTTGCATGCCTGCATCGTCAATTAGTAAGAGATAATAATAATAAAAGTAGTACAAAAAAAATATGCCGACGAAAATCACAAAGAAAGAAATAGAGCCAAGAATGAGAAAAGAGTTTTTTTAAAAAAGACTGTGGAGAACTTGGGAAAAAAAAAACGGGACCAAAACAATCTAAGTAGATGGATAAGAAAAGAAAAGAAAAAAGGATTTTGAGATGAGAAATAATACGCTTAATTGCTGAAAACCTATCTATTTGAGGCAAAGGTGGTAAGTAAAAAAAAAAAAAAGGTGAATAAAGAAAGAAACATGCATAAAAAAAAAGTCGATCTTAGAAATAACTAACAGGAAAGATAACACTCTCCCCCCGAAAAAGAAAAAACTGCATACTAATTTTTTTCTTTTTGTCCGTTCAGTTGTTGTAATAAGTAAAATGAGATGCTCACTTACAAAAATCCACTTATAATACCAAGCACCAACAAGATAGTGATGTTTATGTATATATATAGAGAGAGAGACGAAAGAGAAAGTTATAAGAAAAAAACTGCTTCAATTAAACGGTAAATCACTCGGGAAAAGCACAAACGCACACACACGTACATGATGCCTTTTCTTTACACACACACACACACACATATATATATATATATATGTATATAAATGTTCTATCAAAAAGAAATGAAAAAAAAAAAAGCACATGTAACCTTACACTTCATAAAGCTGCAGTCGATCCCCCCGACGACGAAAATCGGGACGATGAAAAAAACCCCGAACTACGAGCCGAAGCTGACGTCGAACCCTCCGCTCCTACACTTATATTGTCATCTTCGTTGTCCTCATTTCTGTCCGTTGCCGAGATATGCCCCGCGCCCCCACCAACCCGTCGAAGCATTTCACTTGTCAACCAAACCCCACTCTCCTGACTTGGGTTTTCCTCATTCCTTTTGTCGTGCGCTGCGGCGGCGGTGGGGGCGTGGTTTGCGTTATCCTTCCACCCATTCGGGACGAGTGCCACGCGGTACAGCCCATCATGATACACCTTTACATGCGATTCCTTCGTCGCCCCGTCACCCCAGACAAGAAGCGGTGCGCCACACGTTATGCTCCCCCCATCCCGCACAGATGGGGAGTAGACGGGAAAGAGCGCCGGCACCCCATCCGCTGGGACAAATGTCTCCTCTGCATACTCCGTCATGGGAATGCGCTGCATGGTGAAGAGGTGCTGTCGATGAGAGCGTCGCATTCTACACCGAGTTCGAATTCCTTCTTTACGTCGTTTGAAAAACAGGATTTGTTTACTTCCACCATAGAGGAGATGTAAGGGATGATACAGCAGTGCTGACAGATGATGCACCTCATTGGCTTCGTGCGGAAGCGGGTAAAACATCTCCCCCCCACCTGGACGAGTGGAAACGAGAAACGGAATACCATTAAGGTAAATGCGCAGAAAAGATGTCACGTCTACTGTCGACTTGGTCTGTAATGTGAGATCAATATCCGGATCGCCCATCCATGACGCAATACTGCGGTGCTCCGCCGATGAGAAGTGATAGTGCGCGTCCTGCAGCATCGCAAGTGTTGCTGGAAGGGTTGAGGTCGGGGTAAGCCGCAACTCGCAGGGGACACACATGTAATAGTACGGTACGCGTCTCTCCTCGGCTTCTTCCACTTTCCTCTTCTTCTCGTCTCTCTCACCCTCCACGTCATTATGGCTACTTTGATGGTTGCTATGTTGCTGACTTGGACGCGTTGCATCGTGTACGGGACACGTACTGGGTGGCTCCACCTCCGCCATCAACTCCGACTCCTCAACGAGGCAACGTCGAAGTCCGTGCTGTTCAAGCCGCGCGAAAAGTTCCTCATAGAGGTTTGGCTGCACACCATCCCCAACGTCCACGACGTGATCCGCGAGGTCCGCCTGCGTGAGTGCGGACCGGGCAGACGCAATCGCACCAAAGCGCAAGCGACGACGAAGGCGATCCGCATGTTCAGCAGACGGTGGTCGACGGGAAGAACACCCACCAAGCGACATTACAAAAATCTTTTAAAAACAAAAGAAAAGAACGAAAGAAAGAAAAAAAGAAAAAAATAGATTTTTAAAGAATGTTTAATAGTCATTACATTAATAACAAGACTGGTAACAAACATGCGCAACATTATACGGGAAAGGGATTTTTAAAAATACACAACAATGAACTAGATAGAAAAACATAAAATAAATGTTTTTAAAGAGTGAAGGTACAATAAGAAAGAAAAAAGTCAAAAAGATACAGCAAGGTGTCATTTCAACGTTCATTTTGGGCAAACAATATATATATATATATATATATATATATATATATATTCCTCTATTCTTTTTCATTGCTTCGATTTTCTCCTATTCTAGAACTCAATGTTAATTTTTGCTGTCGTCTCCTTTCTTTTTCGCTTTTCCTTTCATTATTATTGTTTTTTTTTTCTTTTTTAAGTTTGTGGTGGTGTTGCTGCCACAAAATTTTCCTTTCATTTCTGTAGCCTATGCATCGTCTGTGGTGTGAATCATGACTGACACGGCTCTCTCGCAGAACAGCGCATTCACGGGTCCGGAACTCACCACAAGTGAAACAGCAAAAGGCAAATTTGTTGTTATCTCCAAAATCGCCGCACGATCCAATCGCCACCTCGCCGTACCCGTTGAACCACCTTCCCTATTCTCGTCTTCCTTAAAAGGAAGAATATCATTCAACAACTGCAGCGCCGTCCCATGAGACCCACCGCCGATGGGTATCGGCACATGAAGGAGAGCATTGTAATGATCGCGTGTTTGACACAACGCCGCCGCCGCTTCCGCGTCTCCTCTTGTCTCCGCCTGCCACGCGCTGTGGTACACCACATGCTCCAGCATTAACAGAAGTGACACTACATGCAGCACCCCGTTTGAGGCAAACGGCAGGGATGCCGCGTTGGGTCCACGGTGTTGTTGCGCCGCTACAGAGAGCGCGGCCTTGACAAGATCAGAAAGCGGCAAAAACGCCTCAATCACACGATGTCGCATGGTTTCCAACGAAAGTGCGTCCAAGTGAACATCCACGTAGCGACCAACCGTCTCCAATGCGGCGCGCCAGGCAAGCGGTTCATACACCACCCCTCGCATCCTATGATTCTCCGCAAGGTCCACCGTCAACGGCTCGGAGGAAAAATGGTCCCTCGTATTACGGCTATGAATGTCTTGTTGCACCTTGAGGAGCTCACCCTGACGTTCTGCTGTGGCGGCGGCAAGAAGGGGAAGCAGTGCCCCCACAACACCTCGGGACCACAATGTCTTCTCCAAATCACCACCAACGGGTCCAACGCGAGCAAAGTGGGAAAGCGAACGGGCAACGTCAAACAACACTGCCCCGCCAGCCGCGCGTAGGGCATTGGACGGTTTTAACACACCGGAAGCGCCAAAGAAACGTGAAACGACCGCAGGAGACGGGGAGGCGCCAAGAAGAACCACTGCGCGAAGCAAACGTGCACTTGGAATCGGATAGTGTAGCAATAAGGCACCATTTATGACCGTCTCCTCAGGTGGATCATAGATTCCCTTATTAGGATGATCCCCAATGCGGGTCTCGTGGTTTGCATCGTCTACACCAATCTTTTCCAGAATGACCTCCGCTGTTGTGGCGCAGAGCGTGGCTCCGTCCTCCGACGCAATGGTGGCTAATGCGGATAGAAATGCAGCGCCGTCCTCAACAGAAAGGGTTCCAAGACACGGAGCCACGAGAGCCATGTAGCGTACAAAACCCGGGCAGCTATGTACACGAAAGGCACTTAAAAGAGTCGCCAATTGTACAAGACGTTCATGCGATAAGCTGTTCATTGTCGTCTGACTATCCAGACGCACACTAATAGCAGCCACAGCGGTGCGCAGTGACGGGGCAAACTCGGCCGACCCTTCCATTCGCCGTAGTGCCGCGAGGAAGCGTACTAATGCGAAAAGATTAAAGGCATTCATATCATCACGAATAGTTGCTATAATAAGCCCTTGCCGTCTTTGTCGCACCGCCTGCGAGGAAATCACCTGCTCAATAACGGGAAGAACTTTAACTAAATCAATAGACGCCACATCAAATCGGCCCGGTGACGTACGACGCTCCACAGGTGCAAAGAGTTGATCCAAAGCAAATACTGCTATGAGATCTGTGTCAATAGAACGTCCTGGTGACACACCAAGAATCGAAAAGACAGATATTTGTCTATTTGCTTTTGGATCCTCTCCCTGGATTGATTGTATGACCTGTGACTGTTGTTGTTGATGGTGTTCCATTTGACGTAGGGTGTGTAGTTCCGAAGGAAAGTAAACCATAGCCCGTGCCACATTGACCCAATGCCCACCACGGAGCACATTTGCATGCGTCAAAATAAACGTAATGATAGCGGAACGCAATTGTTGAATACTCTCCATGGGTAGCGGCTGGGGTGGGGTCCCACTTGACATATGTCGCCACCGTCGTTGCTCCTCCACCACACGTCGAGCAGACCTGGAAAGTGCACGCAGCACACGCACCGCATCAAACACGTTACAGTTACTGTTGGAAGAGTCTATTGCGTTGTCATGCACAAGAGTCCACGCCTCGCCAGTGTAAAGCGGGACAATGAGGGTGACCACCTCAGCGTCCATGCCAAATTCACTGAGGGCAAACATGGCGCGTGCCACATCCTTTAACGTGTCGAAACTCAATCGGGAGACAAGCGCTCCATACACGAGACTATCCCGCACACCTGCGCGACAAAGGTGTTCAATCACACGGCTCGCTTGGGAGGACGTCATGCGCTGAATAAACTGCAGTCGCTCATGATCATGACGAACACAGTCAACTAAGCACCGGACGTATGGACCATTAGGCCGCGCGCCAAGCACAACGGCAGCAAAGGCGGCGTCCCGGAAAAGTTGACTCATGAAGCGACGCATTTCACTACTGTCATGGCGACGATCCAAAGTTGTACTACCAAGTAGAGGCACTACTGCAGTGCGAATAAATTGCCTTATTGTCTCTCGTGGCACACGTTCTTCCCTTCCACGCAGGTCAAGTAGGGAGTTTAGTTTGTCAGTCGTAGCGGAGAGTTCCGCGTAGCGCAAAACGTTTCGTAAGAAATGGCAACGTCCAAACATTACTCTGTAAGAAAGGAAGTAAAAACCAAATAAAAAAAATTTTTTTTTTTCTTTCAAAAAAGAAAAAGAGTACGAAGACAGAGTAAATCCT
Organism: Trypanosoma mega; assembly: GCA_030849715.1. NCBI lineage: Eukaryota > Euglenozoa > Kinetoplastea > Trypanosomatida > Trypanosomatidae > Trypanosoma > Trypanosoma mega. Next base: position 87,828 of record JASANV010001527.1, on the reverse strand, counting down.
TAAATTATTCTGTAAACTTTACCACCTACCACAACTACGATGCACGTATATCTATATCTATATATATATATATATATATATATATATATATATATATAGCAAATATACAAAATGGAATTATTCACTTATACATATATCGATATATACATATGTTGATATGTATATATTCCTTGAGGTGGGAATAAGAAATGGAATTAAAAAAAAAAACGCCAGATGAAGAAAGAAAATTCTCGTTTATCAATACCAACAAAAAAGGTTCATTTCAAGAAAATGAATATAAAAAAAGATAAGAAAAAAAAGAATGTACAAACAACAAAACATAACAATAGCAGGAGGAAGAAGACAGAAAAAAAAAAAAAAACGTAGTACTTTTTTGCGCATTATTCTCGAATTGCACGTTATTTGATTTTCACGTTATAAATACATAGGAGATTCTTGGAAAAGAAAAAAAATGTAAAAAAGACATTTTGATTCAACCGCATAGTACCATGTTTTTCTATCTTGACTCCTATTCAATTTTTTTTTTCTTTCTTTCGTTTCGTTTAATCGTATCCAATTTAACTCTTAAAGGATGCATTCGCCTCATTTTCCACTTGCACAACCGCCCTCTGCACTTTCTCAATGCGCCGTAGGAAATGATCTTTATTGTGAAACATAAAAAAATCCCACGCATCGGAGGCGCCACGGAGTAGTTTCACATCACTTTGAACCAAACCGCGTCGTCTAAACTCCATCATCGATCGCACCGCGTCCACGTAGGAGACATCCGCATCCTCCTCCAACCGCCATTCCCCGCGCAGACTATGTATACCTTCATACCCAATGTCATCTAACTCCCGCTGTAATTTCGCTCCGCCTCGATGCGTCCCAAAATCACCGATGGGAACGAGTGCCATGGTTTGCCGCCGCCGCCTCACACAACCCAAACCGAAGAGATTAAAAAAGCACACAAACGTCACCCACGCTCGTCTTATGTGTGAAATCGTGTCATGACGGTGTTTCACATCCTTTACAAATATCGGGTGAAGGGGCCGCAAGAGTGTGCTTGCGTGAACGGCAACGAGTGCGAATGGATTCGGAGTCGTCGTCACCGCGCGATGGCTCAGTTTGGATGTTGCGGAAAAAGTGACAAAGTTTGAATGGCGAGACATCCCGTCACGCTTGCCAACGATGGCGCGAAGTGGTTTCCCGCCGTACTGCAAATGGAATGGAATGTCCCGTGGCACATATGTTTGATTAGGGCGAATTCTTTTATTGTTACAGCGAAATTGTTCTAACGTAAAAAATGAATGTGTGTCCGCGACGGCGTTTGGGAGACAATGGCGGAGGATATGACACACATTACGCCAGGTCAAACGACGCACATCGATTGAAGTCCGTAATTCAGAAGAACAGCGCGGCCACGACAATGGTGTTCGGCGCGTGCCGTTGCCATTCACGGGTTCAATGGAGGAGCACAAGGAGAACACCTTCTCCGCTCGTATCTTATCAAAAGCGAGCTGTTTGTAGTATTCATTATTTTGCTGTATAGCTGAGGCAAAGCCCGCGTCGTAGTCTTTCGGAGACGTCACCCAATCAACCGTCGTGTCATCTAAAAAATCGACAAAGGTTCGGGCATCCGCATCCATGAGGACACCTCCGGAGAGGATACCAAAGGAGTTAAAGACAACGCAATCCGAATCGACACTAATGACGCCTTTTTGATCACTACCATTCTTGTCTGTATGATTTTTATCATTATCCCGTTGTTCTCGGTTGGTGGATGCAGATTCGTCGTCGATAAAGGTTGCCGAGGGGGGATTGTAACCTACAAAAACATCAGAGGGTCGAAAGGAACCATCTGCTGTTTCTGTCCGGCACAACAAATCGTTTATAAAAATGAATCGATGAGGGCAGGCGGAATTCTGGCCGTAAGAACGAGGTGTCGTTTCGACTTTAAAGTCGACTGTTTTACTAACATCTACATCGTTATGGAGGTTCATTCCATTCCAAGCCTGAAGCGGAAAGGACGTGGCTAGGTGAGAAAAAGAAGTGAAAAAAAAAAGAGAAGGCAAGAAATTATTTTTATACATATAAATATGCAATGAAAAAACAAAATAAAAAAGAAGAGATTATAAGAATGAAATAGAGGAAAGAATCTCACACCATATATATATATATATATATATATATATTATAATTATAAAAGTGAAACAAAATCAACAGCAACGGCAAAAAAAAAAAATCATTGCAATAAGGCGAGAAAGAACATTTGCATTACCTTACATTTCTCTATGATAACGATGTTTTTTAACCATTTTTTTTTTTTTTTTTTGGGGGGGGTTGTATATATATTCTTCTTGTTTACCATTATTCAGTACATATCAATAATTGTATATAAACTTCATTTATTTTTGTTCTTTCTTTCAAAAATACATTATTGAGCAAAAACTCACAAACCAAGAGCATTGTTGTCTTTTCTGGTCATCATTTTACTAACAGCACAACTGCGGTAAATAAAAAGACACTACTTGGAATGTCCAAATCAAAAAAGAAAACAAAGAGAAAAGAATGCAATAAGAAAGCATCACTACCGAAACGAAAATAAAAAGGTAAATATAAAAGAAAAGAAGAAGAAAAAAAGGAAATGCATTCAAATACATGCAAGCGAATAAACAAAGAATCACATCCAAATAAATAATAATAATAATAACAAAAAAAAGGACTGAAGGTAGGGGGAAAAAAAAAATAATTGAGAAATGTTGTGGCAAGTACTTCTATAAGTAAAAGCATCATTCAAACGTCGCCAAAAATACACATAGGCAAGAAGCAAACATGAAACATAAAACATACCGTCTCTTTTCTCAAAAGGGGAGTCAAAACCAAATTTTGCATGTGTCTCACGTCATTGTGTAGCAGCAAACACTCGTTCTCCTGATATATATATATATATATATATAATGCATTTTATTACTATCTTTTCTTATTATCAGTTTGCATTCACTCTTTTTACTCTTCACTAAAGATTCACACACCAAGAAGTTTTTGTTCTTACTCTTTTGTTGTTATTTTTTTTTTGCTTTTTCTGATTCGTTCTTTTTTTTTTTTTTGTTATTGTTTATCTCACTTCAGTCCTTTCACCTTTGGCAGTCCTCCATCCACGCCCAAACTTTTTCGACCTCTATTTTTAGGAGTGATAGAGGGAATTTCGAGTTTAGATTCCCTCCGCTTCGCTCGTGAAGGGGTTGGAAGAGAAGGCACCTCCGGTTTTTTAGTGATAGAGAGAGATAAAGACGAGGATTGTTTCCAAGTTGCACTTACACTTTCCTGCTGTGTTGATAGATTCGCCGCGTCCTTCGCTTCCGCACTCTTTTCGGGCGCCTCGGGTTCCGTTATTAAGGGAAAGAGTAGCAATAAATCCTGCACCATTTTTTCCAAGGCCTCGCGGAGAGCAAAAGTATAATACATGGGATTATGTTTAGAGGCAAATGTTTCTAGTGACATGGCATTCATGTCACGTGGTGCACTAAATGAACCTTGACCGTCCACCTTAGATTTCCACTCGTGTGGAAGAAGCGTAAATACTTTAAATACATTATTTACACCTCCTCCTCCACCTCCACCATTAGCGGCGTTCGACATGGTGTTGCTTTCGTGCCTCATACTTGGACGGCGTACATTCTCTAATCTACGCAGTGCAGAAATCTCCTCCGTGCCCAGGGTATCTTTCCCATTGCCAACCACAAGAATCATTAAATTAGGTGTTTGAGCGGTGATAAACGAGGCAAGGGCGCTTGCATTGGTTGTAATCACAGGGCGAAATGAGGCGCGTGACGCAAGTGGTTCGGTACAGAAAAGAGACTCTACCTCTTTTCCCAATTGTGTACTTTCCAACGTATTTTTATCCAAATTCATAACGTGGATCAATACATACGTAAGGGAACTAGTAGAACGGGTGGTGAATATTTCACTCAAGCGTCGGTCTACTGATTTCCTTGCTCGAATTCCTGAAATGGAGGAGCGGTCCGTTCGGTTGGCACGCAATATATCGAGTGAGTAGCGCCGTGAGTTGGAGAAGGTGGTTTCAAGAACATCAACCATAGAGTTGCTTTGATCCGCAATGCTATGGCGGAGGATACGCGAGACTGCAGCGGAAATGCCAGGGTTGCCAAGAGATGCATTCGTTTCTTCAGAATTTCTTATACTCTCTAGTAATCTTTGCATTCCTGTCTCAAGTTGTTCCCGATTTGCCCGCATTTCCTCAATAGCATCATCAATACGTCGAACCTTGGCAGCAAGCTGCTCTGATGCCTCTTGTCGATCCTTTATACGTTGTGCGGGTAGTGTTTTCTGATACGATGGAGAAAATTGATTACGAATCGTGTTTTGAAGGACCTTTACATCCACATTAGGTACAAGGTCAAGAGCACCATCCTTGAGGGAACTAGAAATATTATTACCCTGTAGGACACCAGTGGCACCCATTTTACACCAAACTCCCAACATGGAATTATCAAATATTTCATTATCACAGAGGACAAAGGCAGAACCTTTGGCCATAACAACACCGATTTCACCATCAAAGAAAAAGTTTTTAGATACTGTCGCAGCCGTGGAACCAGACCCCGTAGCAGATGGACAAATTATATTAAGATTTTGCTTGCAGTTATACACTCGATTCTCCTCGACACGACCACCACCAGCAAGAAGGATACCGTCTACTTCACAAGAGTGAATCACATTTCCTGACAGTAATACATCAAAAGCTGTCTTCTCAATTTCAGGTATGCTATGATAATTTTTGAATTCACAAGGATTTTGTAAAATAATTCCAGTAGGGCAACCACAGACTTCATTTTCTGAAAAGACACCACCAAATGCAAGTATACCACAATCTTTTGACATGAGGATATGATTACTTACAAAAAGTGTATGGGAAAAAGGTGCGGCGACGACACCACGGGTTACATCAAGTATCCAGTTACCCTCCAAATGTCCCCATGCCCCAGGATCTGTTACAATTGCAGTTTTTTGTCCCCGAATCGTATTACCTTCTAGACGCAAACGTGTTGATTTATGCATATACACTCCCACATCATAAGAAGATAGCAAAATATTACGATGAAAGTGGGCTGCACCTTCACGAAATCCATGAATACATCCAGTAAAAAAGGATTTTCGAAAAAGAGCATAACCTCCGTCCACAGAAACAACATCCCCACACCGATTCGGATCGGAAACATTACCTGCAAAGAAACAGCGGTCAAAAACTGTTGCCTCAAGTTTTAGACGTGAAGGGTCAATAATGGCAATTGCGGAAGCACCCCCACCTGCCGCTGTGCGACTTGAGAGGAGTTTTTTTGAGATTCCATGTGGTCCACGAACGAGTACACCCGTTACAGATGAATTTGTAAAAAGGCAAGAGGAGAAGCAGGTACCACGTGCAAGATTCTCATCTGTGACAGGTACACGCGCTACATCGACGCCAATGTCATTACCAGAAAAGAGACATTCACTAATCAAACCAGCACCTTCCGCACCAAGGATAATACCCGCAGGAAGAGAAGAAGTTTCATCAAAATTTGATCGATTACCTGGTGAAATATCCACAGCAAAATTTTTCATACCAGTAAGAATTAATTTACCACCCTCTGGTGGCGCAAAAGCCTTTGATGTTTCCTGCAATTTATGGTCTATAAAGATGCAATGTCGTACTGAAGGTGAGGTGGTAGTGTCGGCTATTTCAAGTCCAGATCGGTAGTTTGCTTCAAAAATATTTCGACTTAATCGTGGAGCGGCACCACCACAAACAAACATTCCAATGTAATTGCGTACAAAACGATTTGATTCTACTATAAGTGATCCCCCCTCACCTGCGCCTGCTCGGTTGGTAACAATAAAAGGCACAAAATTTTCTGCAAATGTATTTTTCATTATGCACGCCTTGGTAGAGGCTCCTTCCACAAAAAAAGCTGCAGATCCGCTCATGTGTCCTGTAAACTCATTACCATAAAATAGAGGAGAAACTCCACCACCACCCTGAACAATCACAGAGGATTGCTTTGATGCCACAAAACGATTAGAATAGACACATGTAATGATTCCAGCGTGTTTGAGTTGCCTCTTCTCTATTTCCGTTATCGTACCCTTGAGTAAAACCACACTAATAGCAGTTTCATTTTCCTCAAACACATTCCCATTTCCAACCGTTGTGGAGGCTAAATGTCCTTCCACGAGAAGCGCAGGACCTCCGGTAATTTTAAAAAACGCATTGTGACGGAATCGGCTCGAGTCACATCCCAAAAGACCCAACACATGAACACCTTTTACGCAGTTATAAAAACGATTGTTTTCTATTAGAAAAAGACCAGGTGGAGCTTGTTGAGTTAATGCGGCATACAATGATATCTTTAATAGAGCGTAAGAAGAGCACATTGAACCCTGTGGAGATGCTAATGTGTCGAGTTGTAATAAAATCCGTGTGCCATCCTCAAGTATGGCAACATACCGTGAGCTTAACTCAAGCTGATCTGAGCCATTTTTATACACTTCATTACCTGAAACCTTCGCATGACGTATCATGCGTTCGTGTGGAACGAGACCAAACGGGATTTTGGGCATTGGAATATCCTTACGTAGAGAAATTTGAGCGCAGATCTCTCCATATGCCTTAGCTGCCTCTTCTAAGGATGATCTAGCTCGGACATTATTCTCAGTCAACACTTCCACAACATGCTGGCAAACGATACCATTAAGTGAATTTTCGTGAACATGATTTTCTTCCACAATCACAGTAAAATCTGTGTTGGAATCTTGTTCAGATTTCACCACGACAAAATTTGCCATAGTTACCCCCACATCCTCCAGAAAACTAGGCTGAGAGGGTGAAAATTCTCCAAAAGGTTTCTCAGCATTACCCCCTGCATTTGCAGCACCAGTATTTCCACTACCTATTACCACAACGGCATTACCCAATCTGGGGGAGGCAGCATCTGTACTGTCACTGTCTGACGATTTATTAATCGTTGTAAGCGGTTTGCGTGATTTGTGATCTACTTTTGCTTTGAAATGACGCGAAGCTTTACGCTTTGCCGCGCCAGAGGCACGTTTGGTCACATTATTATTCAATGGACCCGTATCTGTAGCGGTGCATGCATTTTCTGCACCGCCTTCTCTCTCAGTTGATCGTAGCACGTGGAAAAGTTGAACTAAAACGCCGTAGCTGTTACCCGTGATGCGGTTGCCCCTGATTGTTGCAGGACGACGTAAAATAAACGGACTATCTCCAATAACTTCCGATGATGTCAAACAGAAACTATCACTTCCACCGGCCCTAGTACGAATTGGTGAGCCACTCGTCACTAGACCTGTAGTACAACTTACTGCGGCGCTCGTAAAAAGGTACCGCGGGCTCTTCTCACCCCATGCACCACCCATATTTTTTTGAGAAATCACGATGGAGGGAAATCCACCGTATGGTTCCACGAAAAAATTTGTTACATTGCTATGTTGTTGTGGTGCACCACGGGAGTAGTATACACCAATATTGCGATTTCCCTTGACAGATGTACTGTTTAATTCAAACATACTTCCCATGACGATCCATGCTCCTATGCCACCATCAGCCGCCCATGACCGGTCATATCCTTCAATAAAAAGTCCTTTACAGGAGGTAGCGGAGGTATGCAGGACCGCGCTAGGGGCTGTGAGGGCACCGAGAGAAAGACCTGATGAGGAAGCAGCCACAAGTTCAAAGAGCATGCGTAAGCCATCTACTGCGACACCAACATAGTTGTCCATCATACGCACCACTGCAGCAAAGGAATTATGATTGTCTATTATAGAGGCTGAAATGGATAATGAAGCACTAGCAGCAGCAGCAGCAGCAGTAGTAGTACTATTAGTAGTAGAAAACGGTGCGATAGGGGATTGTAGAATTGGAAGTGTATTTGCAAAAGTACGTGGCTCATTTGGACTCAAAGAGGGACGACAGAAACCATTATTGTTGTTTAGTGAACCATTTGCGAATGACCCAAAAGACCCTGGTGCGGCATAAAGCCCAGCAATACCATTTCCAGAAGCCTCACAGCCAAAAGACACAGCCTTGGACTCCGAGCGGAGAAGAACTCCAAAAAAGGTGTTCTTTTGAATATAATTGCGAAGAAGAAAGGGATGACAGTTACCTCCAACTACGACACCTATAGAACAGTCTGTAATAGTATTTTCAACAAAACTCGTTTGTCGTCGCATTCTTTCCTTGTGATGTTCTTCGGAAGCGAGAATTGTGGAGATCCCGAGTGCCTCTTGATGTGAATTTTTGGGTTGCAGTGATGTTTGCTCTACTGCGGCACGAGGTGTATTACGCTGACGATGTCGCTTCCCATGACGTGCTAAGTGATCATCCCCTTGTACCTCCACCTCATCTGCAGGAATTTGCCGATGGATATTAGTCACATCAAAATTTTCATGACAAATACCAAATAAACGATTGCGGCGAATTATATTTTTTCGAAAAAGTGGGAACATGCTAGCTCCGGGAGCGTTGACAAAACCCTCTGCTTTTTGATGCTGTGCTGGTGATCCAGCGGTTGCTTGTCGCAAAAGGTATCCTGTGCCAACAGTGAGTACAAGTACACCGTGTTGATCGTTCTGTTCAATAGTACATTTCTCAAAAGTCGGAGCTGACGTGGCTGATTCACTACGCATAAAATCTTCCTGCCGCACAATAGATGAGACAGGTGGACAGGTATGTACTATGACTCCAACCGGGCAGTGACGAATCTCCGCTTGTGTAAAGATACCTTTTCCACCAGCATCCACAAGTACACCCGCAACACGACAGCGTTCTATAATATTACCATTTGTAAATTCAGGACAGCCAAATTGTGATACATATACCCCAACTCCATAACAATTATGAATCTTATTATCCTCAAATTTACCACGTCCACCAGATTCAGAAAAAACACCATCGTAGCAGTCACGAATATTGTTACCTTTAATAGAAAAAAATGTCCCATTATTTGACATGTAAAATCCAATAGAAGAATCATACACTTCATTTTCACCAATGGTAATTTTATTATCAGGATGATTTATAACCGCCACATTCGCACACTTGTGAGCAAAAATACGATTCTTACAGACCGACGCATTGCCACCACCGGCTCCTGTACGAGCCAAACGCATTGCTAAAAAACCTAATCCTTCTTTTAATTTTTCATCCGCTCTTCGTCCACTGTATCCCACATCGGCCATTACACCATAGGATTCATTGGATTCAATAATATTTTCTTCCACGGTGCCGTTCGCATCACTCTCAAGTAACACACCGCATGTGATATTACTATATATTCTATTTCGCCGAACATCAACAGTAAAAAATTGATTACCACGTTGTTTAATCTCTAATGCTTTTGGTGCTAGAGAGGCTCGTCGTAACAATTTCATTGTTGAACTCCCTTTGGTACTGGAGAACGAAGTACCTTCACCACCACCACCAGCAGCAGCGGAAACTGGAGTCATCTGTGGAGCATAGAAACTAACGTCAACATCTAACTCAGCGGTGCCTAATGTTGAGCCAAGTTGAACGCCAACATCGTTTTCAAAAAATTCATTTTCGGTAACTTTTCCATACCCCTCTGGAGCGACAAGGAGACCACTAAGGACACATTTAGAAACTCGATTACGTAGTAATACAGGGTCACCATCCAATTGAATAATAATACCCGTACCATGACTAGAATGAATTTCATTCTTTTCAAAAGTACCTCGACCACTATCCGAGACAATGATGCCTACCGTTTCACGTGAAATCACATTGGATAAAAAGGTTGGATTTGCTTTTCCAATCACATACACACCACATTGAGTATTGTGAAATATTCTATTACCTGTAAAGAAACCACAACCTTCACGGGCACAGATAATACCACATCCACTCATAGAGGAGGAGATGATGTTTGATTTAAAAACAGGTTCACTAAAGCGGCCGATTACAATAACATTGCCAACTGCATTTTCGGTAATAGTGTTATGCTCCATACAACCAGAACCTTCTGTAACGACGACAACGCCACCACCATGTCCTTCACGAATAGAGTTATTACGTAGTAAAGGGGAACCACCTTCTTTAATGTAAACGTTACAAATGCTACTTTTTTTAATTTCATTTTCCAGAAACGTCCCCATACCATTGTTGCGTACCAATATTCCATACCTGAGACTACCTTCAATCTTATTAGATTTGACGCATGGATCAGCATCCAATTCCACCACAATGCCCTCACCATTAGCTATAATATTGTTGTTTACCACTGTGCCGCCGCCACATGATTCAAAGTGTAAGGCTGCATTAGGACTTGATGTAAACTCATTATTGGCAATAAATGGAGTAGAAAATTCTGCCACTAAAACTTGAGTCGTTACATTGGCTATAAACTTATTCCAGATAAGAAAAGGTCTACTTCCTTCCGAGATAGCAACACCAGCGGATCTACTTTCTTCAATAGTATTAGCTGCTATAATAGTTGTACTCCCACCTGAAACAAAAAGTCCACTCGTATTATTTGCAGAGATTACATTTCCCATAATTATACCACGAGCCATATTACGAATCTCAATACCATGTTCAATACCGTGATGAATTTCATTAGCCGTGATAATAGGGTTGGCAAAACTATCCAATAAAATACCAGCTCCTTTAGAATGTTCCAGTTTACATCCAATAATCACAGGATGTGCTCCACTATGCACAACAATTGCGGTTGCACCACAATTAACAAAATCACAGTCCTCCACGAGACCATAACCGTTGGAACCAAACCGAATAGCGCAGAGATCACAACCAGTAAAACGTGTTTCAAGGATATCCACACCAAAGTTACCACGAAGTCTTTGCATTTGTTTAACACCAGAGGAGTAATTTATTCCCGGTGGCTTTAATCCAAGTCGATCAGCTAAAAGGCTTCCAAACGAACTTAGTGCCACTCCATCGGATCGGGCATCCGCGTTTTCTGCGTAAAAGTGACGTGGGTGGCCACCAAAGAGAAAGTTAGCAAGTTCACAGAGGTCTTCTTTTAGATTTTTTAACATCATTCGTTGCCCATTTACATGTATAGGAATGTTAACATTCTCCTCTCTTGTATCGTCCGTTATGGAAAATTGCTTTGCATCCCGTATTTTTCGCATTTCAGTAAACCAATCGAATGAAGTGCGACCAGATGGAAGAACATCTGAGACAAGTGTGTGTTCGACATATCGTGGACCACCACGTCCTTTGCAATGCACATCTATTCCAATAAAACATCGATCAATCAAATTTCCACCCGTAATACACAGATTCTGTTGTGCCGTATCTCCTATTTGTTTTACATCATCCACAAGAACAAGTACACCGCAGGACCGTTGATTTCGTATAACGTTACCTTGTAGTGTAGCGGAACCGGCAAATTCAAAAGTAAAACCAACTTGACCTTCTAAAAGTTCATTGTTCTTAAATACAGGGCAAGCCCCATGAGATATGAGAACACAACTAGGAGCTCCGAGAAAACCATCAGTAAAACCTTCACGATCTTTTGGTCGAAATATGTTGGCGGTCATGTATAAATTACAGCGGGAAAATGTCACCTGCCTACAGGAAAGATTCTCCGCAGGAGCCCGCTCACTTCCCCCGGAAAAACTCTGCACCGCACGCACAGCCACAACATGACCACCATTTGCTGGTTGGTACATATTGCATTCCGTTGCCGTCACAACTCCGCGTGTGTCAATATCTGCACAAGCCAAATGATGCGTGTGAATAATGCTGTTTAACAAAATAGCCCCCGCATTATCATTGATTTGAATACCAACTCCATTGTAACTCTCTGTGATAGTACAACGCTCAATGTGAGGTGTGGCAAGACCTCCTATAATCATGGAATTCATTTTACAACGAAAAAACACGGAAGAACCGTGCAAAAGAGCAACGGAAGCCTCTAACTTCCCTTTTCCTTTGGAAATGAACTCTACATGCTCAAAGTACGCCTCCACACTTTGAGTTATAGTCAAACATGAACCACGTGATACGACACGAGGATCCTCACCCTCTGCTGCCACAATTTCTAAAGGGAAACTAACGGAGAGTGTTTCAAAATATTCACCACCAACCAATTCAATGCGATCATACGGTTTAGCAATAGCAAGGGCACCATTTATGGAACGTTGGGATGATATTTTTGAACGGCTGTTAACGATGATGGTGCGAACTCTCTTTTTTTGCCAGGCGCTAAAACGCTCCTCCACGACGTAGTCACTTACTAACATATTCAAAGGCTACGACACTCTATCTATCCACAGGTGATGCACCTCACTAATTAAAACTATATATATTTATTTTTAAGAAAAAAAAGATAAGAGGAAAAAAAAAAAATTACAAAAGATTTAATCAAAAAAATTAACAAGAAAACAAAAAGTGAGAGGAAACAAAAACCATTCAAGACAATTTTTTATGTTGCTGTTTTAGTTCGAGAAGAAATTGATAAGAAATATTGGGAAAAGAAAAAAAAAAAGGAGTGAAGAATTACGCAAAAAGGAAAGAACAACAAAAAAAAAAAGAAACAATGAAAGAAATCTTTTGATCCAAGAAAAAAAAAAAAAAAACTCATGTAAACCATTTTGCTTCGCAAACCACACAGACAAAAAAAGAAAAGTGTTCAAAAATTCACGCATTGGTACAGAGACCTTTAGTTTACACTCACCTTATAGAATAAAACATGTGCAAAAAAAGCAACAAAGGAAAAGCACACACGCACATAAAAAAAAAAAAATCCATACTATGAGGAGAAACTATAACCATCAGAAGCACTTGCCGCACCTCGTATTTCCATTTTTTTTTTTGCTTGTTTGATCTTCGCTTCCTCTTTCCAAAAAAAGAAAAAAAGAAAAAAATGCTTTACATTTGATTTCTTATGTACAAATAAATAAATAAATAAATATATATATATATATATAGGCATTTTTAAAAATTCTTTTCTCCCTTCTCTCGATAAAGCATCAAAACGCATCCAAAGTAAAATGGTTTTTTTTTGTTCTTTTCATTTATTCAACAATATATTAGGAAGCACACGTATTCATATATATCCGCACAAAATAAATATATTATTATTATTATTATTTTTTTTTGTTCTTTAATTCCTTTGGGTGGTGGGGGGGATTGCTTTCAAGATTCGTAGATGCACAGGCATACACATACAAAAATAAACATATTCAATATATATATTTATATAAAAAAATGATCCGTTTTTTTTTTTTGTTTTGCAATTCAACTTTTCATAACGTCACGGTATACTCATTATTTCTTTATCTTTTTTTTTTTTTCGGTCTTAATGATATCGTTTGCTTCTTTTGTTGTTCTCTTGCATTTCTTCCTCTTCCATTCTTCAAAACGACAATATAGCTCTCCATATACTTTCCTTGTTTCACTCCCTTTCCGTTTCATAATATATTCTTTTTTTTTTTTTCCTTCTTTCCTCTCCTCCTTTCTCTCAGAGCCGCATTGATCTTAACCCTCCATGTCTTTCTTTGCATAAGGGAATGTGTCGCTCTGCCGCTGCCTGCGCAAATTTCCTTCCACAAGCCGGACACTGTACGCGATCATCGACAAACGCCTCTTCGTTTTCCATGGTGCTACTTCCTCCGTTTCCATTCCCTCCATCTCCGCTCAACTGCAACGCCTGTCGCAGTTGCGCGCGTTGCTGTCGCCACTTACTTCGTTTACCGTCTCCGTTGACCTCACTGTTTGCCACACTCCGCCGACCCGAGGCGAGCGGCCGGTCCATCGCGGCCGCCTTCCGCATCATCGCACTCCCACTCAGACTCGTCTCGTCGGCGTAGATCTGCGAGGTGCGCCTGGCGCGGGTGTCGAAGACGCGGCGTGTGGCGCCGTTTGTCTTCGCCGCCGGCCGCGCCATTTGCTGCTGCTGCTCGCACACCGCCACGTGCCGCGGCCAGCGCGACTCGGCGAAGAAGTGGCGGCCGCAGTGCGGACACGGCCGAAGCGGCTCGTCCGCCTCCGCCTCGTTCGGCCCCCCGCTCCGCTGCGCCTCGGAGTGCGCGGGGGTGGGAAGCGGCGTCGACCACAGCGCGGCGGAGACGGAGCCGCTGTCGGACGGCAGCCGCCGCGCCGCCGCGCTGGCCGGGACGTCGTCGAGGGGGTTGGCGGAGCTCACCATGGACGGGGCGGCGTGCGCCGGGCGCTCCTCCGCGAGGGACGAGCACGGCGGCGAGGGGGAGCGGTTCGTCGGGCTCTCCGTCGGGGGCGCGAAGGCGCGCGGCGGAAACGGCTGCGTCGGGTCCGGAAAGGCGGGGACGGGGTGACACACGCCGCGCGCCGTCTGCGCCTCGGCGCGCGGGGAGGCGTGGCCCATCGAGTCCAGCCGCTGATAGGTCGCGCGGAGCTCGGCGTTCCACCCGGCGCTCGGGTTCAAGCTGGCGGAGTTGCTCCCGCTCGCGCCCATCGCGGTGCCGCGGGCAAAGCGGGCGGATTGGGGAACCGCGCACTCCGCGCTGCTCCGGCGGAGGAGGGCGGCGTACTCCCGGCAGCAGCTTTGGTGGCGCGCGAAGAGCGAGGCGTCCGTGTAGCGGCGGCCGCAGCCGGGGCAGTGGTGCACCTCCGCGGTTGTCTGTGCAGATGCTATTCGGGTGGTGGGGACTGTCGGCGCACCGGTGTTGTCCTCCTCGGCCTCACCACTTCGAATACTGAGGGCCGCGCTGGGTGGGGCCAGGACAGAGATACGCTTGGATCGCCGTTCCGCGAGTTGGTTGCGCTGTGCGGTTAACTTTTGCTGCGCACTCAGACGTAGACGTAGGAAGACAGATGCGTGTATCTCACTTGCTGAGGCACTCTCTAACAGTTCACGCTGCTCCCGGAAGAGAGCCGGGGCGTCGAAGTAGGGAAAGGCGTTGTGGCTGTTGGTCGTAGCATTCGCCCGGCGCTGACTGCTTGGAAACGTAGATATCATCTCACTCATTGATTCCAACAAGGCACACAAAATTCACTTCTAAAGAAAAAAAAATAAAATAAAAAAAGTATATATAAATAAGTATAAATATATATAAATAAGTTTATATATATATATATACAAAATAGGGCTCTCTATGCTAGCTCTACACGGCTACGCCTGCCCAGGATTAAGGCTTAACATAGTAATGAAAAGAAGAAGAAAACATGAAATAACCAGAAGTAAATAAAAAAGGAATTCGAAAAAATAAAAACACATGAAAAAAAATAAATAAATAAACGGATTGACATATATATATATATATATATATATATATATATATCCTGCATGAGACAATCCAGGAGGAATTCACGTTTGTATTTGACAGTGAAGATCTCCTTTTCTGGATGTTTTTTTTTTTTTGGTGTTGGTAGTTGTGAGGGGGTTGCCTTCATCTCCACTCGATCTCGGTTCCATTTGTTTTTAACATTTTTATTTTGCTCCCGATTCTTGCTTTGATTTTCTTTGCGAAATTATATAGTTTTGATGACAATATCAAACTTGACATGTAACAACATCAGTGTTCGGATTACTAAAAAAGAAGAAAAAAAAATGTATATATGTAATATACATATATATATATATATATATGTTGTTAGTGCCTCCTATCCAAAATCAAGGTTCACTAAATTTTGCGAGATCAAAAAGGGAAAGCACTCATCGTGTAAACAGCTGAATTTCTCGTTTATTTGATTTTTGTGGTTTGGGTGAGGTTCTTGTTCCTTTTTTTTTTTAAGCATATTCTCCATATTCTTTGCCTTCTCGTTTTCCAAAAAAAAAAAAAAATCACATGAAAACGCAGAAATATATATATTTCTATATATACTCCACCTATTCTCCTGTGTTTCTTTTTTTTTTTTTTTTGTGAGGTAGTCTTACTTCAATTCTAGAGACATTTGTAAATATATATATGTGCAATATTTACAACCTACATCATTTGCTTGAGCGCCGTGGAGCACGGCGGCGTCCTGATGGCTCTTGTGGCGGCGCCAACAAACGACTTCGTCCCTTCGCGACAAGCGGCGGACCAAAGTCTGACGAACTTATCGATATCCCTGAGCGTCGCATCACCTCGTCATCCATTGCATATTCCTCTTCATCCTCCTCGTCCTCTTCATCTTCTTCCTCGTCCTCTTCATCTTCCTCGTCCTCCTCGTCCTCTTCGTCACTGGCCATGAAGGCCTCACAGACGGCCTCATAGTTCATTCGACAAGTCGCCAAAACCATGGCGGGGGCCTCAATGCAGAGACCAATGGTGATACCAAGACAGACCCCAAAGACACCAAAACCTAAATACACTCCAAATAAGAAAGACATTGGAATTCCAACACCCCACAAGGAGAGTAGTAAAATAAGGGCACCAAAATGATTTTTACCTAGACCGCTAAATATACCTTGATACGCAAACTGGACCGCATCAGCTATATGAAAAAAGGGTAATAAGTAGATAACTTCGCGTGCCAATTGTAGTGTTCGACCGCGTGTACCAAAGAGGGACATGAGAAAATCAAAACCAAAGAACAATATCGCTGAGTCAAACACTGCAACAATTAATGAAAGAATCACGGTTGCCTCAACATATGTCCGCGCATTCCTAGGTTCGTGACTTCCAATGCATCGACCAATATTTGCACAAGCACTAGCACTAAGACCACCGGATACGGAGGCAAAAATAAACAAAGCATTCATAATACCGGACCATGCAGCACCTTCTCGTTCACCGAAATGAGCACATAATAAAACGGTGAGATCAAACGATGACGCTTCTGCTGCGACAAAAATAGCACTTGGTATAGCTAATGTTAAGTATGCCTTTACATCACTTAGCCGAAGTGCTTCCAATAGGCGTAGTTGACCTAATGTGTGACGTGTATGACTCTTAAAAAAAGTCATGACAATCACTACCAAAAGTTGCCACCACGCTGTAATTGCCATTCCAATCATTGTATACCTAACGCCCATGGGAGTTAATTTCATTTGAACAAACGGGGTAATGATAAAACCAGCAGTTAAAGCAATCATTGGCATCTGTGGTTGCATTTGATTTGACAAAAATTTATTAAAAGCAATGAAAACCGTCACAGGTAATAAAAATAAAGGTACATAATGTAGAAATTCCTTCGCTGCCTGAGCCACTGTTGGTCCATAAAGTGATATCAACATATTATCTAATTTGTATATCAACGCACACACTGGAATCAAGAAGAACAGATTAATGATAATACCTCGCTGCAAAAGTAATCCTAATTCCTGACTTTGACTATCACGCCCGAATTCATGAGAACATAAGGTATCCATAGCAAATGTCAAACCTATCACAGGATACAAGGCGGCGATACTAACTATAAAGTACCCCACAGAGGCCCCAGTAAGATATGTTTCACCCAGGTAACTACCAATAAAAGCCAATGGGACAACAGAAAGAGCAAACGTAAATCCAATAGTCACAGCTGCAGGTGCGGCAAAAGAGAGTATTCGTCGTGCTGCACATAAAAGAGTGAGAGTACCTTCCTCTTCAGTTTCTTCATCTTCACCAATAGTCTCATCCTCATCTGTGTATGCATCCGTGGAGTCTATAATGACAACCTCTGAAAATGTAATATGGGTCTCCGGTGGTTTAACGAGACGAAGAGGTGTCTTGTCGGGTACCTTCACAGAAAGCTCTGCTTTACCAGTCACAGATGGCATCACCTCCACAGCGGTAATATAACCACTAGGTAATCCCACCTTATTGGCTTCAAATTTCTTTAAAGCATTATTCGCTCTATCAATGGTTGTCTGAGATAGCACCGTTTTACGCACATGCGTTTCACTATCCTCACGTATGCGTTTAAGGGCGATGAGATCCGGTGTAGACTCTGGAAAACGCTCCCTTATAGGTGGCAACGAAAGAGTACCCTTAAGAGGAGAAAGCGGTTCATTTTGTACTCTCCGCCAACGTGCATCCGCGCTGTGTGCGCGTGGCTTCAGCACAATCACCTCCGTTAAAAAAGAGGCATCGGGTACATGTGCCCTATCCTTTTTCATCGCACTCGGGGCTGGTGCGGCGTCGAGAATAGCCAAATGTCGATGTCTGGACTTCTCCCTGTGCGGCGATTCCTCCACCGCCAACTCGACCTCCACCGGGGAGGCGGTTTCGTGGGGTTTCTTTGCATGGGTGTGATGCACCACACGTGGCGCCTTGGATGGCACAAGAAACATAGCTCCATGGCTGGAGGTGAAACTGCCATGAAAGAGATTTCGCTTCGCCTCCTCCGCCAGTT
Source organism: Trypanosoma mega (assembly GCA_030849715.1). Classification (NCBI taxonomy): domain Eukaryota; phylum Euglenozoa; class Kinetoplastea; order Trypanosomatida; family Trypanosomatidae; genus Trypanosoma; species Trypanosoma mega. The sequence goes on along the minus strand of JASANV010001527.1, from coordinate 69,545 downwards.
TACGGCTCTGCTGACTGACTGTGAGTCCCCCTTTTGGGGCGTGTCGGTGCATTACCACAACTCGATGCGAACGCGGCGGCGGAACAGATGTCGACCGACGCGCATGACGCTTTTCCACGGAGCCATAGTGAGGACGACGACGGCTACCGGAGAGGGAACGCCCACCGTGGCGCGCCAAGAGGAGAGATTCTTCACTTTCAGACACCAATAGACTCCCTTCACCCAATTTGCCGCCCAATGCATTGTGGGAGTGGTCCATTCTTGATGTGTTCTAAGGATGACGCGGAAACGCTTTCTCGCGATGAAATGCAAACGCTAAAACAAAAAATAATAATAATAACAATATATATATATATATATATATATAAGGATAATGTAATTTTCTTGATATTTTTTTGTTTGATAGTAGGAAGATTGAAAGGAAAAAAAAAAAAACGGGAGAAAAAAAAGAAAAAGAAGACGACAGAAGCAAACGTTCGTCAATTACTCCTTGAAAAAGGATTCCCGTTTGTCTGTGTGTAAACCAAGTGACCTTGCTTTTATGCGTCTGATTTGATTCTTTACTTTCTTTTTTTTTTTTGTGTGTGTGTGTTTTGTTTTTGATATTGTTATTATTCGCTACGTTCGGTGCAACTACAAAGCACACTTTAGTAAGCGCAAAAAAAAAATGATAAGAGAAGAAAACAAAAAGATTTATATGTATGAATAGATGTACATGTCCCCCCCAAAAATAAAAGCATGTAAACTAATTCAACAACAACAACAACAAAAAAAAATGGAAACCAAATTACGCGTAAAAAAAAATTTGAATTTCGCTGAGGAAAAAAGAAATATATATATATATATATATAAAACGAATAACAACAATAACAAAAGTTTGTAGTCTTTCGGGCGGAGATGCGCTTGATCCTAACGATGCTTGCATGACATCAACAGGAAAGCAGAGAAAAAAAAAGAATACATTCGACACTACAAACACTCACTAGACGAACTGTAAAAACAAAAACAAAACTCAGCAGAGAAACAATGATGAGAAAACCGCTCAACTTGAAAAAGAAGGCATTTTTTTTTTTTTTTCATATGAAGCCAAAAAGTGCCTTTTTCATCTTACTATTTTTCTTCATTAAAGTTTTCCTTTCTTTTCTTTCTTTCTTTTGTGTGTGTATTCACAATTTCAACACTCATTTCATTTTCAAATTAGACACTTCGAGTGTCATAAACGTACTTAAATATACACTTTCCTTTTTTTTTTCCTCTGTGTGTGTGTTTTCATTTCCCTTTCCTTCCTCTCTCTCTTTTATTTCCACACTCTGTACTTTACCTTTGTTTAGTTTCTTCTTGCCCAGTCTTGTATCTTCTCCAGCATCTCCTTCTCCACCCGCAACGTTTCCTCTGCCTTTTCATACCGTTCCCAATCAAACCCACTTGGGGCGTATTGCCGCAATTTCCGTGGCAGCACGGCGCGATCAAAGTCGGTGTACGTGTGTGACCTCCCGTATCGCATAAAGTACATGAAAAACAAGAGCGACGTCCCTGTCCCGAGAAAGTACGACACCGGCTCCATGATATCCCAATCCAAGTCCACGTACGTGAGGCGCGCGATGACTGCGAGTTGGGCGCCCCCCCACAGCAGCGCCGCGGCCCAAACGTTCCGCCGCCAGCGCCGCGCGCGTTGCGTGTGTGGCGCCGCCCCCCGCCGGCAGTCCGACCGCTCCGCCTCGGCGCGGGCCACGCGTTTGGCCGCCTCCGCCCCCCACTCCGCCGGCGCCAACAGCAGTGCGGGGCGCCGCCACACACGCGATCCGCCGGCGAGCGGCACCAACACACCCGACGCCGACAAGAGGCGCGCGGCGTGCGGCGCGTCGGGGACGTGACACGCCGCACATAAGGCGGAAAACTCGGCCTCACTCACTACAGACGCGTGCGACGCGAGGGAGGCGCGAAGGAAGACCATCGGCGCCAAACGGGCAAAGGCGGAGGCGTCTATTGGGGGAACGGAGGAGGCGAAGCGAAACGCGCCAAGGGAACGCGGGCGAACTCCACACACGGAGAGGTGACGACACAGACGGCGTGGAATGGCACTCATCGGGGGACCATCACATACCATTGCTTAGAAACGTCTAGGAGGAGGTGGAACACACACATAAAAGGGAAGAAACGAAAATAGAAAAGAGGACAAGAGGAAAAGGAAGGTATTTGATTGGTAATAACTCATAACGCGACACATGGAAGGGCAGAATAAAAGTAAAAAATAAAAAGGAACAGCACAAACAAGAAAAAAAAAAAATGACATGCAAAGATCATGTAATGTTGTTCTTATGTTAGATTTTAATTGTATGGCTAAAAGAAAAAAAAAAAAAAGAATTTGAATACAGAAAAAAAAAAAAAAATCAGTTGCCCATTCAAGAGCGCTGCTCAAACTCTAGAAAGTCTTTCGTTGTTCTTATTATGACTGAAAGTACAGCTTTTACTGTTACACTTCCCTCTGTGTGACAACCGCACACTCAAGAAAAAAATTGCAAAAAAACATACACGAAAGCAACAATAACAATAACAGTAAAATAACAGTAATAAAGGCACAGGCTTCGTGTATAAAGGGGTAAAAAAAAAAAAAAAACATGGAGTTCATAAAGAGAGTAAAAGCACTGTTTCGTAAATAACAATGTATATGTTTACGTAAACAGGATGTGTTTTGTCTTAGTAAAAAAAAAACAGAAAGCACCTATAATAAGATAATTTCTTTTTTGTTGTTGTTGTGACTATTCTTTGAAATTTTTCACATAAATAAAATCAAAGTTCTGTTAATGTTGTAAACATTTAACAGCGAAATATATATATATATATATATATATATATATATATATAACTGCGGTAAATTTCAGTTTTGTACGTACAAACAAAGGTTATTCACATAAATGGTCGTATTACCTCTCATATTTAAACGTGAATAAACAACAAAAGAAACAAAAGAGGAGAGTGTGTGTTTTTGTGTAAAGATATATGTATATATATACAAAAAAAAATTGTAAGATAAAAAAAACAAAATCACAAAAATAAAAGCTTTTCTTTTTTTGAATTGAGCATTAAAACTTCATACAAAACAAGGGAAAAAAAAATACAGCTGCATAGACAAAACGCGAAAAGCAAAGGATCAAAAAAAAAAAGAATCCAGGAAAAAAAAAAAAATTACTCTCCTATTTCAATACTTCTTTCTTGTATTGCCAGTTTCTATTAGGAGCAAACGACAAAAAAAGATGATATCATTCCTACCTTTTGATTTGATCTTTTGAAAACTGTGTTTGATCTCTTCTGGACTCATCAACATATTCCTTTAGAACGACAAATATCTTTACCATAATATCTATTCATGGTTGGTGATGATTCCTAGTAACAACAACGACAAAAAAATATTATACACACACAAAAAAAAAAATAATAATAATAATAATAAGCTTAATGAGGGAATTTTTCACCAATTCACACGAGAGAAGATAAGATTCCTCACTTTAATAATAATAATAAAGTACAGCGCTTTGAATACTTACCTCAACAAAAACGACAACAACAACAAAAAAAAAAAAAACATCACCCTTTGATTCTCCATTTTTTTATTTTTTTACTCCGTTATTGTTTTATCGTTCACCCATTAATCTTTTTCTCCCTATTGATTAGGTTATTCTCCCAGTTAATTGTAAAATTTCTAGCTCTGCATGGTTTTGCTTTATTTTTTTTTCTTTCCCCCTTCTACTCTTCTGTGTGCTTTCCTTTTTTTATTATTTTAGTCTATTCTCTTCTGATATTATTCAGACCATTTTCTTCTCTTCTCTTTCCTCCTGTTGCGTATTTAATCGTCCAAGTACAACGGATACCACACCTCCTGTCGCACATCGGACACGAGCAGCATACGCGAGGCGCAATCAAACCCAACCCAACACGCCGGCAGTTCCCCATCATCACTCTGCACCGCGGATGGCGTCGCAACCTCCATTCCCTCTAACCTCACCCCCGAAATGGTTAAGATCCCATTCACCCTACTCGCACTCAGTGAGTGACGCAGCAGCTCCGCACTATCCTCCTTTTTTGCCCCCCGCACCGCCTCAAAGGTGGCGTTACCCGAAAAGTAGGCCAAGGTGAGGGAACTCGGGAGCACCACACCCGCCAAAACGGGGGGAAGCGCTTTGCACGGAATGGAAAACTCCCCCACCGCGACATCCGGCACGCTCGTGACGGCAAAGCGGAGGGCGAGGAGTCCCACCACCGCGTCTTGGCTGTTGTAAAAGACGAGGGCGTGGTGTGGGAGGAGGCCGGAGGCTTCGGGCGGGGGGAGCGCCTTTCCACACAACGGGTGATTGCGCCGAAGGAGCGGCACCTCATTCGCGCAGAACGCCATCCGCGCGGCGTCGGATGGGGCGTGCGTGACGCGCCGCATCGCGTCGGTGGCCTCCGTCGGAATCGAAAGGCGGCCGTGTTCGCCCGTCTCGGGAATGCAAAAGGTGAGGGCCTGAAACGCCGCGTCGATGCGACTCGGGCGGTGCCAACGGCCAAAGACCTTCAACACGCTTGGTGTCCCGCCCGGCGTGGGGGAAAGTGGCCAAGGTTGTGTGTGGTCCACAATTGGCAACGCATCGAGGGAACGGTTCGCCGCAGACGGAAAGGCAGCGGGGAGGGCAGCGGGGGTTGGCGGATTCGACGCCGCCGCACGCGGGGAGATACCTTCCATACTCGCCAACGCCGAAAGCGGTGGTGGGAGGTGGTGTTGCTTCTCTTTGTGTTTTTGTCGTTTTTGTCGTTGTTGACGCAACTGACGCGCATCCTGTACGTAACTGCTGCGTGGATCATCCACCATTTCAGAGAGTTGCCCATTGAGACGTTTATGCTGGGTGTAAAGGTTGATGTGCTCGGTGTGGTTGTATGTCTCCCCCGACATGAACTCCTCTCGATTTGCCGCTCCCGCCTGTGCCTCAACGCACACATGTCGCGAGAGGCCGTTGGTGACATCCTCCCGCACCACGCCGGGGCGGATATCATCAATGAAACTCACACGCACCATGTTACGGCGCAAAGGATGCCGCTCACGGCACGGCGGCGTTCCAGCAAGACCAGACCGTCGCAAGGGACTCTTCTCAGGTGGGAACATATGTTCACTTGTACTGAAACAGCGACGCGGGGATTCATCGGTTGTGTGAGAAACCTCCTGTGCATCCCGCCCCTCCATCCCGCGTGGGTGATCCTTAAGGCGACTTGATATTTGACGAAGACCGCGTCGCGGGGATTGGTCCTCGGAGAGAAAGTTCATGGACGGCAACTCCGAGTGTAAAAGGGTGTTTCGATGCGCATCGCTGTCTCGGCAAAAAACACGATCGGGAAGGGCGGTGCGCTCCACCTTGGCCTGCAGTGTGAGGGATCGCATTCCACAGAGCATAAAGTAGCGGTCCATCTCCGTTGGTTCTAGGCTTTCATTGAACCAAAAAACAAAGCCACCATCTGGGGAAGGAATCCACGGTGCTCCGTCCTCACCCACTTTGAAAGTCTCACCTGGTAGAATCCACGCGTACCATTTCACGTTACCATGACCAAATATAGCCGGCACCGCACGCTGTATACGACCTTCTTTTTGAAGTTGAGTCGTACACTCGGATGGCCATGGCAACGCGGCTGCAAAGTTCAATTGCAGCGCCACCTCTTGCATTTCCTTCTTGATCAAAACATGACACGGGAGAGGAATCATTACCTCACGCGTTACAGTGTTCTCTCCGGATGCATCCGTGTAAAATGAGGTGAAACCACCAAACAACTGCAAAAGTGCACTCTTATCAATGGATTCTCCCTTAAGTGCGGCCTCTATATGACTGCGTTGCTTCTTGTCGTCCATCTTACCTACTAAAGGGTGGAGATAGGTCATTTGACTCCTGCCTGCTTGCTCATAACCAGGTAAAAGCTCGTCCGTACACCATGAAGGCGAACAGGCGGCGGGAGTGTGTTCCATTGTCACACACGTTGGACTGCTACGACTGCGTTGACATAAAATGCACTTGTCATTGATAATATATTTACGACTCATTGGATTCAAAACAATACTCTCCGGATTTAGAAGTCGTACCACATCAAAAGAACCAATAGCAAATGGGAAACGCAGGATTGGATTGGGACGAAGAAGTTCTTCCAGCATCCGATCCACCACACGCAGTGAGGGACGTGTGAGTGGGTCTTGGCTTAGCATCAACACCACGAGATGCACAAGGGTTGCACTGTAGGATCCGGGTTGAAAGCCTGCCCGCACACGGCGCAGAATGTCAGAAGGCGTCACAAGGGCGTGATTTAGCGGAAGTTCAGTCTTTTGTAGTAAAGACTGCTTCAAAGTGTCCCGTCGTGGGCGAAGAAAACTTCTCCCGTTATGACCCAAACCACTTGCAACCGTAAATGCAATCATTCCCAATGCCCATACATCACACTTTGGGCTACCCAGGGGCTGATCCGCACAGTTCACTAACTCGGGGGAGAGAAAGGGAAACGCGTTCAAATCCGCTGCGTTTCGATTCAACAACGGGGACGGCTTAGGTTCCGTGAGAGTGAGTAAAAAAGACGGCTCCGCGTCTTCCCCATGGACGAGGATGTCATCGAAGGTAAGGTAAAACGGAGAGACCCCACCGGATGCGCGCAGGGCAAGTAACCCAATCGTCAGTTGATTCACCATCGTCTTGACTGTCCATTCCGACACAAACCTCCTCCTCAGATGCTGCTCACCCCAATCCCGGAAGCTCCAACGGTACCGCGGCATCCAGATAACGCCAAGAATAACCTTCACATCCTTTTCCTTATGCACAAACTCATGCACAGCGAGGACAGGAACCACAGAGGGACACTCTCGCATCGTTTCATCCCGTTGCCGACAGCGCGCCGCTTCCATGTGTTGCTCAAAGACTGCCCCATTGAGAATGGGCCACCGCTTCTCACTCAATGAGACGGGCATTGTTACACCGGATGGACCCGCATCAATAAGTCCACTCTTGTAGAGGGCTTCCCACCAAATTTGCAGACGTCCCTCACGCGTGGATGTCATCTCATCTCCTCCAGGTCCAATGTTGGGGGAAACGGTTAAGATGGCTTTTGCTATTAACCCATTTTTTTGCAAAACCTCACGGTGTGCAGGTGGTGCACTGCCAATGGTAGCAAAGTCAAGAGATTCCCCTTCTTTTGGAATAAAAAAGACACTTTTTGGACTTATATGAACCGCCCGGCGAAGTTGAACCTTTGGAGCAGGCATTGTAAGTATGCTGTTGAAATTCAAAAACAACACAAATTTTTTTTAAAAAAATTATAACGCTCTACAATCACAACACACACACTCGAAAAAAAAAAAAAGTGTACGGAAAATTTTCTCTTTCTTGTTTTTGAATGGGTGTATTAAAAAAAAAAACTCTATGCACGTAGGGGGTCGTAGCAAGAACAAAGAGTTCCCACGAGCCTCGTTGCTAAACCTTAAAATTTTCTTTTTCTCTATTGGACCTTAAAAACAAAAAAACAAAAATTGTTTTTTTGTTTTTTTTTGTATGAATAGAAAAACATAAATGTGGAGAAATAAAAGAATATTTTTCCTTTTTTTTTGTTTTTAAATGAGGGCAAGCAAGCATTAATTCTCATACAAAAATACGATTTACAAGAAGAGTAATAGGTAAATGACAATCTGAACGAAAAGAAGACAAAAAGATTTATATTCTTACACCAAGCGTTTTTCTTTACTATTCAAAAAAAAAAAAAGATTAAATTATTAAAATTATTACGTTAGAAGTTGCGTTTTTGAAGTGTTTGTTTTTCATTTTTTTTTCCCCCTCTATCATTTTTGGATTGTGTGTTTGTTCATTTTTTTAATCACCTTTACTTTGACGTACATACTTTTATCCAACTCATATATATATATATATATATATATTCTGTTCTCGTCAAAATAAAACACAAAGCACTCCTTTAAACTAAAAAACAAATTTTGAGGTTGACTACACCAAGGAATGCAAGCATTAAAAGAAGAATCATAGTCATGACTTTATTTTAATGTTCGCATCGCTTTGCTATTCGATTTCTTTTGTTTTTTTCTAATTGCAACTTCCATACCCATTGCAGGATTACTACCTGGCCTAGAATACCCTCAGCAGCATGCACCATTCCTTTCCATCGCCTCCTTTACATCCGAACATTAAAAAACGAATTTCCCCTTTTGCATCTTTGCGTAAAACCATTAATTACTGTTTCCTCTGAGCACAATAATTAGAGAACAAAGCACAAGCGACAAACGCGAGATGAAGAAAGAGAACTCGGAGTAATTCTCTCTCTCTCTCTTTTTTATAGAAACAATAATTCTTTTTTTCTTTTCTTTTTCTTTGAGAAGTTGGGGATGTCTTGTTAAATTAGTAACGAAAGGTGTAATGGGAAGGGGATTGGAATCATTTCAGAACATAGCATTTCCTTCAAGTGCTCAATTTCCTTTCTTTTTTCTTCCTTTCTCTTCCACACGACAATTTCAACATAAAGATAGGAATGTTTTTTTTTTTGTCGCTTCTTCATTTTAATGAGTTTCTTCACGTTAATCTTCTTTTTTATTTTTAAACTCTGTTGTGTAGTTTTTTTTTTTTGTCCGTCGAAGCATTTAGACTTCTTTTCTCGTATATAAATATTTCTTTGATATATATATATATATATATATATATATATATATCAAAGAAATATATATATATATCTGTATTTTTATTAAAAGAAGTAAAAAAAGACTAGCAAACAACTAAAAAAGTTAAAGTAATCAAATGAGTGCGATTTCAGACTCTACAGCCTTACTGTAAACAAACCGTACAAACCGATACAAGTTTGTATATTTTCTCTCTTCCTTTGAACACACAGAAACTTGTGAATGTATATACACTTTTTCTAATTTTTCAGACAGATATGTTTTTGTTCTTTTCGTTTGTTCGTTTTTCTTTTTTGTTTTTAAGAATGGCAAATAGGAATGCATCAAAAATTGAATGTTCTATAAATGAAAGAAAAGCACATCATGAGCTACGAAACAAAAAAGTTTTTTTTTGTCTTTGTGTGCTTTGTACTATCTAATCGTTCCATAAATCAGAAAAAAGGGATTTTTTTATATATTATTTCCACAAAAAAAAAAAAAAAAACGCTTGGATTTTGTTATTTTTTTTTTTCACAAAAGAAAAACACATCTTAGATGATGTATATTTTTTTTTCATTTTTTATTATATTTACTGTGTTTCATTGCTTTTCGTGTGAATTTAATAATAAAATGGTAATGAAAAAAGGAAAGAAAATAAAAAGTGAGAGTTATTCGTTTGCATTACAAATGGCAGTATCCATTTGTGGGGAAGCTCAACACAATTGGGGGACGCTCAGAGAATGAGTTGATGTACGTCTTCAACTCCTCAATACGCGGGTGGGATTGCAACGATTCCATACTCACCGCGCGCGCCAATCGCGAGCAGATGGCGTGCGTACTGTCCGCCGTTCCCGTCACGGTTTGATTTGTGCGGCCAAAGTGCAGTTCAATGAGCTCAGGAACATCTGTGCGGGCGGCGACAATCATTTCGTACAGACGCGCCTCATCAATGCCGTCGCGGAGCTTAAGGAGTTCAATGTGCATCACAGATGGCATCTTTTCTTTTAAACGGTTTGTAGGTTGTAAAAAAGAAAAAAAAAAGGTCTAAGAAAAAAAAAAAAAGCCTTCTTTGATTTTTTTTGTTGTTGTTGTTGTTGAGTTTAGGTGGGTGGGTGTTGTTGCTCACTACAAAAATAGAACCAAATAAATAAATATATAAAAAAAGGTACACATATCATAAACAAATAACGCACAGCGATAACGAAAAAAAAAAAAAAGGAACACACATATTTACAAATATTTATATATAAATGTAAAGCAAAAGCATTCAGAGCCATCAGAGTATTCTCAGCCGAATACGTGAAGAGACAAAAGCGTCTCATTTTTGTTCAATGAACGCCATGCACCGTGGAGTCGGCTAAAAGAAATAAAAATTCAGAGAATAAAGAAATGTGAAATGTTAAATGTTTTTTTTTCTTTTTTTTTTTTTTTTGAAGGGAAAACTCACCACGTCTTCATACCCATTACTCCGGCAATTCAAAGTCAATGCGAAGAGGAGGCCGCACCACGCACAACTTAATCTTTTCCAGTAAGCTCACGTGGTTTGGATGAACGGCGTACTTTTGCAGAGCATCGCCGTCCACGTGCTTTGAGACGAGGCAATGCGTATACACATCATTTGCGGGAACGTATCCGGGATACACATCTGTACCGGCAGGACCAAAGTTGACCTCAATCAGGCCAGGAACCGTCTCCCGAATCTGCTGCAGGTGACGATGGAACTCCGCAAGTGATAAATGCTTCTCCATATTCTCAGCAGACATGGAGAACATGACAACGTGGCAAATCTTGCGAGACATGTATGAGCCTTATCGCGGAAGGAAATGATAGACGATGAAAAAGGAAATGAAAAACCTTGTTGTAGAAGAGACTTCACAAAAATAAAGAGAAAAGTAAACGAAACGTAAAGAAAAATGGGGGAAAAAAAAAATGACAACAACTCACACGTCTTATTCTTTTGTATCACTGCTTCACGAAAATGGTAGAAAAATTGAAAAAAATTGTAATAATAAAGAAACACAAACAGACAAAAGAAAAAAAGTAATAACGATATACATATGAACATAAGTATATGTATAAAACGGTGAATCTCTCAGCGTCCGAGAAGACATACAAAAACCCGCAAATAATGACAATGTATAAGAAAAAGGGTTCCTTATTATTATTATTAGTATACCTCCATTGTCTTTGGCACAGGAAAATGAGCGTCTTTTCATCACGAAAACACCGTTATGACTAGTTGCAACTTTTTCTTTAAGAAATATATACCTAATTTATCCTTCTCTTCTTTTGTAATGGTTCCCTCTTTTTTCACTATGTTTACTTTTTAACACCTCGAGCCTTCTCTCTTCGCGTTCTTCTATGTCTTTTCTTTTTTTCATTTTCTGTGAGCTTTCCGGTGCATTTCCTATGGGAACACGCATTCAGTTTTTACTCCTTGTGTATATTTCTTTTCGTCCTTGAATGATCATCTAGTGTACAAAGGGCAATGAACTCGACCCTAAACAACAACACAATCCTTACAAGTACATCCATCTTTTCGCTGTTGTTTCTATTTGTGGTTGCTGTTGTTGTTTTTTTAGGGTCAAATACACCCCACCCCTCTCCCTCTCCCTTTTCCCTTCCACTATCATTACCTACACACTTCCGTTCATAAAAAAAAAAAAAAAAACTTTCCTTTTTCTTAATTTTTTTTTTTTTTCATATATATTCGATTTATTTTTGTTTGCCTATTCTTTATCCTTTTCGTCTTGATGACATTCCTCTTGACCCTTTTTATCCGTTCCCTACACGAATTGTGTGTATGTGTTTATCCACGCACGGAGTACTTTTGAATTTCATGCCATCGTATCTTTTTCTGCAGTGTGTGTAAGCAAAACACGAGACTCTCCGCGGATGGGGGGCAACCGGGAATCCAAAAGTCCACCGGAATGGCCCGCTCACACCCGCGCAACACGGCGTAGGAGAAGTGGTAATACCCCCCACCATTGGCACAACTCCCCATCGAGATCACCCACTTGGGGTTCACCATTTGAACATAAATGTTGCGCAGAATGGGTGCCATCTTATTGGTGACGGTTCCAGAGACAATAATGATCTCCGCCTGACGTGGTGTGGGGCGTGGGACGATACCGAAACGGTCCAAATCGTAACGTGCGCCGTACCCGTGCATCATCTCCACCGCGCAACACGCCAAACCAAAGGTGAGGGGCCACGGGGAGTACGTCAGACACCACTCCGTCAAGTCATGCAGTGTCATTTGGGCATACTGGAGGGCATTGTTCGGCTTGCTCGTACCAAGCTTGTGAAGCATGGTCGTTTTCTTTCCTTTCTTCAGATCCAATCGGTGAGACCACTCGGGGCTTCCGCGAGATATCATCGCACGACCCGTACGACTCCCACGGGTGAGACGGAGCATGATTGGGGGGAAGAGTTACAACCACGTCAATACAAAAGCAAAGCAAAAAAAATATATGTATATATATATATATACCTATATATAGGAATATAAATACTAAAGAAGACAACGAAATGTAAAATATAGAATACAGCGAATAAAAATGCCGTATACTACACTGAGAAAAAATAATAATAATAACGAAAAAAAAAAGAGAAAAAATGCATCAAAAGGCAGTTCAAATGTAAAGTCACATACAAAAAAAAACATGAGCATAAACAACAAAGAGAATATTAAAAAATAAGTAAATTTTACACTGTCAATTTGTTATCACTCCCCCATCGTTTATATATATATATATATATATGGATACGAAAAAAGAAAAAAAATTGGAAAAGGAGACATAAACGGAGAGAGCGTCATAGAGGAAAAAAAATAAAGCAAGAAAGCTGAACACCTTCGTTTTCTTATTGAGCAGAAATAATAACAAAAGTAATAATATGTATGGGTCACCTTTACAATATTTTTTCTTCTTGTTGTTGTTTAAATTTCCATCATTTCTTTCCATCATTTTTTCTTTTAATTCCGCTCATTTCTTTTCATTTCCTTCACCCTCCCTTTTTCTTTATGGTGTTTTACCATACACGTGGTAAATAAAATAGCCTTTCAAGCTTACTGTTCCAATTTGTTTGTGAAATCAAAAAGAAGGACTCTCTGTGCCACAACTTCTTCTCGTTCTCTTATGATGTTTTTCTATTATTCATTTTCTTTTTTTTTTTTCTCTTGGTTGATGCTCCATTTGATCAATGAAACCTTAAAAAGTACAAATTCGCAACACAATTGACACACCACTAATGAAAAAGCCAAACACAACAAACAAAAATGTATTTATATATATATACATATATATATATATATATATATATATATATTAAGAAAGATGTATTAAAAGCGATAAATATCATCATTTGAGTATCCCAATTCCCCCAAAACCCCTCCAAGTGTCACCAAGTTATTCAAATCGGGGGCCAATGGTTGAATATTCATTCCACTCGACATGGCGCTCATCGTTCCCAGCGGTGTGCCTGCCACGTGATTGAGTAACTGATCCGGTCCGCACAACATAATAATTTTATTTTTTTCATTTGGTGCGGGCATGGCTTTTTCAATCATTTCTCTTGTCACGTAACCGACGAAGTGAGTCCACCTCTCTGGTTCCACGGGAAGATCAATGGTGTAAAACATTCTAAAACGATCGGGAAAACGTTCCGCCAAATCATCAAATAGTCCTTTAAGTAAAATGTGTCGCTCGGTGCGATTGCAAAACAGGAAAGAGAGTTTCGTCTTGTCTATTGTTCCTCCATCCCATTCCTCCAACAGGGAGTGACGAATGATTTGGAGCATTGGGGTAAAACCCGTGCCGCCGGCGATCATACCTACATGATTCCACTTGTTTGGTGTGTATTGTACCTTAAAGGCAACGGAGCGAAAAAGGAGTTTGTCTCCCACATGCATTCCAAAAAGGTGATTTGTCATGAGACCACTATTTTTTCGCTTCACAATTATATCAAAATACCCCTTTGTATGATTTGCTGTGACAGGGGTGTAAAATCGATGACACTGCTCCATTGGCTGCACTCCATATTTGTAGCACGCCTGTAGGGTGGAACAGGGTTTGAGATTAAACTCATCCTCCGAATCCTCCAGGAGAAATCGAAAGAGTGCCGTGTCGTGCGTGATGGGAACAATCTCACCAAGTGTATACGGTTTGTATCGCTGTGAAAACACCTCACCTTTACGTTTCTTGTTGCGAAAGTGAAGAGCATTTTCGACACTTCTGTAACACTCGGCAGGATGTTTCGTATTGCCTTTATGCAACATGGCACAGGTTAACCCAGCAACAAATGAAGCAATAAAACGCATTGTTCTGTTAAAGTGTTTTCTTTTTTTGTTTTTTTTTTATCTTTATGTGATGTTCTTTGTGTCGTCTTTTCTATCTGTGATGTTTCCTGGTGATGGATTTCGTTGTTTTCCTTTTGCCTAAACTGTAATGATCTAACGTATGTCTGTATTAACCAAAAGAGAAAGTCAAGATACAAAAAAAAAAAAACTAACTTAAAACCCTCAAATGCCTATCCAAATCCACCCCACCCCCACTCTTAAAAGAGAAAAAAAAAGAAAAGATATAAAAATACATTTTCTAAAAAAATTGCATATACAAACAGAAAACCAAAAATAAATAAAAGGCTTATGACCCCATAAACACCTGTAACGAATGCATTACTGGTTAAAGCATTCTCCAAAGTCACCCTATACGCGCAAGATGCTGATACATTCTACATCATCATTGGCAACATAGAAACGTAATATAAATGCTCGCATCAAGAAGATTAACACACACACACACACACAGAAAAAGAAAATAATACACTACTGAGTTCAAACACAAGAATGACTGAGGCCTGATAATTTCACACTGTTCGTCGTTTTTCGTTGTTATGACTTTTTTTTTTCTTTTTCCTTGTCTCCTACTTTAGTCTTGATTGGGTCGATGAATGGGTAATTCGTTGCTTTTTCATGATTGATGGAACAGAAAGAACCCACGAATTGAGAAGAACAAAAAAAAAAAAGGGGAATCATAACAAATCAGGTATGCTCTTTGTGTCTCCATGCTTTAAGGATATATAAATAAATATAAAAACATATATATATATATATATATATATATATATATATATATATAACTGCCAAATTTGTCCTTGTTTTTTTTTAATTTTTATTACTCCTCTTTTCTTCTTTTTATTTCATGTAGAACCGATCCTCTTCACACCTACCTTCGCCATTACTTTTTGTCTTCATCTTCTACTCATTATTTGTTCTCCCTTTTTTTTTGCCTTCCTTGCATTTCAGCATTGTACTTTTTTTTTTCTTCTTTTATTTGTCTTTTGTTGCATTTATTGTTCTCACTGGTTTCTTATCTTTCCATTCCTCTTGGCAATAATATAAATATATATAAATATAAATTCTTTTTTTTTTTTTTATTGAAGAGGGGAGAAGGGTTTCTACTGTGAAAGCATCATGCGTTCGACAATAAAGTTAACTGCCTTGTCCACATCCCCACCCGTCGCACGTAGGGCCTCTATGCATAGTGCCTCGTCCTCAAATCCCATATCTTTCAGAGTCGCAATTTCCGCCGCCCATTGAATGGCATCATTCGCTCCCGTCGCCGACTGCCCCCCTCTGTTGGTGAGTGCGAAAGGATTCCCCATCCACGGAAACATGTGCGGCTGCGCGACGGGTTGTGTTGGCGGAGCGTTGGGGCCGCCGCTTGGTGGTCGCGCCCATGGATTGGGAAGTGCCTCGTTATTTGCCTCTTTGGTCGGGTCCGGTCGCGCCTCGGACTCGGGCACGTTGGCGCCGGCCACGCGGTGTTGCATCTCCCCCGCCTCCATGTCACGCATGATACTGTTCACGTGCCGCTCGAGCAGCTGCTCCCCGCCCGGGTGCGCGCTGACCTGAGCCAACTGCAACGAGGTGTTGCGGCTCATCTGGCGCATCTGATCGGGATCGAATTGGGACATGAGGAGCGATTTAAGGGCATCCGGGTCCCGCAAGGTTTGCTCCATCTCGGGGTGCTTCTTCACCATGTACTGCAACTCCGGCTGCATCGACATGACCATGTCAAAGAAACCGGGATTCTTCGCCATGGCGTCGATCATGGGCTCCATCATTTGGGCCTGTGCGCGGGCTATCTTTTCATCCTCCATCTTCGTCGCCGAGGATGGGAGGGCCGCTCGAAGGGCCTCAATACTCGCCGACTCCTCCTTCGCCTTGTTGGAGACGTGCACAAACAGTTTACGCCCTATGCTTCCTTGTGGAGGGAAGACTTTTAATATAGAGGACCACTCCACCGTGTCATCAGCTAGTACATGTCCCTGAAAGGTGAGAAGCAATGTTTTCCCCTCCACTCCACCTGGGGTGACCATTTCCCCAACAAGGGTTCGTACTTCACCAACAGTCATGTCTTCCTCAATAAAAAGTTCGACCTTTTCAGATACATTGCTTACTACCTGATAAAGCATTTCACCACAGAAGGTAAAAATCTTAAGCGCTTATCTAGTTATTAAGACGTAAAAAAAAAGAATATATATATATATTGTTTTTGTTTTTTTTATTCCCCCTTTCTTCCACGTGCCACCTAAACACCTCCTAAGGGCACAAGATAAATGATACTAAACTAAGCAAAAAAAAAAAAATAAACACAGACATAAATAAATAAATAAATAAATAAATATATATATATATATATAAGGAAATAAGTACATATATACATGTATGTGCATAAAGGGAGTTTTTTATTTATTTTAAATACGCCCAAAGTAAACAGATCTAAAAATGGACTCCCACACAACACATTTTGATAGCCTCAAAAAAAAAAAAAAAACACCGTCAATTTGCCTCCATGTCAGACAGCTCTGATATGGGCAGTTTTCCCACAAACCGTTTCAAATCTCGCACCCCCAACTCGTCCTCCAAACTTTCATCCGGTAAGAAGTAATTCACATGACACCAATCCGGCCGTTCATTCACACGTTCCGCTACCGTTTTGGCCAAAAACAGCGCCGCCGCCGCCGTTTCCTCGGGTTTCGCCCATCCCATTCCCGTTTCCCCCCCTTTCATCACACCGCCCACAGACTCCACCGCGTGCCCGACGGCGGAGAGCCAAAACGCGACGCTCAAAGGAACCGCCGACCATTTCGCATTCCAACCGCGCAACAGACGCGTCGCCTCCACCACTGGTTGGGGGAGGGCGCGGCGGAGGAGACTTTGGGAATACCCAAACGCCGGACGCAACGCCGCCCGCCGCGTCGGCTCTGTCGCCCGCCGCAGTGCCCAAATAGTCGTCTGCGGATTCGCAAACGTAAGAAATGTGGAGATGCGACACCATTCGCCATGTCGCGTGCAAAGAGGATGGGGTTTGGGATCCAAACCTCTTCGTGGGGCCCAAACGGGAACACTCAGCTCGAGCAGATCGGGCAAATGCACCGCACACCCCTTTTCCCGACGCACCGCCTCCTCCTTAAGCGTTCCCCGCGCAAATCGCGGTGTGTGTTGGCGATCAAAGTCAAACACGGACTTCTCGCTATTCCCCGAGTGGGCGGAAAAGGGGGGAATATGCGCAAACAAACGCGGCGCAATCACGCGGCGGAGATCGGGGGCCTCAAAGCCACCAATACACACCACCGCATGCGGCACCCAACACGGCAGCGGCGTCTCGTTTCGCGCCATGGCATTCCAATCAAAGTGTTGTCTCGGCGTAAGTGGCGGCGACCATTGACGGTACAAACGATTCCACGCCACGACGGCCGCGTGTTCTCTGCAATCGGGAAACGGACCACGCGGCATAAGGCGAGGCAGCGTGTGCTGTGCAAACAGAGAGGGATGTCTAAACGACTCCAATGAACCATCTACGCATGGGGGGGACAAAACATGGCGCACAAACGCCGTCGGGAAGACAGACAAAAGGAGTGTGTGAAGACTCTCCGCGTGCAATGAGGTGAGAGTGGGGACGGAGGTCTGTGGCATAGGGCGTAAAGAGACGGTAAACACCACGTCAACCCAAACACACCCCACTAAGGGAGAGGAAAATAAAGAAATGAGTAAAGAAAAGCAATTGAAAGGTAAATGTCATAAGCAAATACATGTAAAAATGAATAAGCCTATATATATATATATATATATATATATATATATATATATATATATATATATATGTAAACAGTTAAGGGTACACACAGATACACACACAAAAAAGGCAACCTTTCATCGTAAACTGCCATGGAATTCCATAACGAAAAAAAAAGATGGGAAATATAATCAAAGATAGGTATCGCATACAACCAAACACACACACAAGAAAAAAAAAAAAAAGAATGAAAACACAGACACACACTTCTGCACGCAGAATGAACAAAAAAAAATGGCATCGGTGTTTAGCAACTTGATAAAAATGACATTCCTTTTATTGGTTTTTTTTTTTTCTTTTGTATATATCAGTCCATATGATCAATTGAAGAGTCATGTAGGTTTGAACAAAAAAAGCCTGATTCTTTTTTTTTTTTTTTTTTTGGGCGGTCTTTTTTGCCTCATTTTCAGAAAACAAACGGGATAATCCATTGGGGTAAAAAAGGAATTCAATACCTCTAGAAAAACATAAACAAACAAAAAACGACAAAAAAAAAAGAAAAAAAAAAGAAACGCTCGAAAAAAAACAAAAAAAAATTTACTTTCTTTATCAGCACAATTTTTCACTTGAGCATATTCCTTTAGCCGCCTAAATTTTGCTCCAGTTAAGAAGTGTAACTAGAAGTCGGCTTATCATTCCCCTTGATTTCCTGTTTCATCAATATCATTCAAAAACACCACTAACACTATGAGATACACTTTCATACAGATCGTACATTCAATTTTTTTTTTCTTAATATTTTTTATTAAATATTATTCGTTTGTTTAAGCTCTTTCTCCAGAAGAACCAAAACAAAAAATTTGATAAACTTTTTTTCTTAACTAAAACAAAAGTTATCAAAACGAATAAACACGAAGGAAAAAAAATGGTCAGAACATTTATATTAAAAAAAAAAAACATTTCTTTGGGAAATAAAAACACCTACAAAAAAAAAAAAACCAATAAGAAGGCAATAGAACAAAAAACATAGATTTGTATATTGCCATACATAAACAAAGCTAAAAAATATAAATTTAACAATGAAGGTGTTCGCACATAACCACTCAAGAAAGTATTTTTTTAAAATAAAGTCTAAACACACCGCACAGATGGGAAATAGGAAACTTGCGCACAGGATAAACCCTTCAACAACCGTACAACGCCAAAAAGCATTCTAGAAAGACAAAAAAAAGCGAAACCAAAACCAGCCAAAATAAAAAAATAAAAAATTACAGCCTATTTTCTTTGTAAAACGCAAAATTTATCGCAGTGCATCGACACAAAAAAGTTGAAAAATAATACTATATATATATATATATACGTTACGTAAACAACTTTCTCTGATGTCCTCATCTTCTCTATGAATACATATAAATATAGAGAGTGTGTGTAAAAAAAAGAATGAACGAATGTAAATGTGACGGAGAGGTATATTTTCAAAAAGGAAAAAGAATTTTGGCCTTTTTCTTTCTTTTTTTTCTTTGCCGTATTTATACCCCCCCCCCAAAAAAAAAAAAAAAAACCTGTAGTTTTTGTTGTTGCTTTCTCGTTTCTCATTTTCCATTTTCTTTTTTGAGTGGTTAATGCATGTTGTGCTTTGACAAGGAAAAGTTTAAAGGAAGATTGCTAAAAAGGTTATTTGTTATGACTCCTTTCACTTCAATGTTTTTCTTTTTTTTTCCTCTTCTCTCTCCGTGATTTATTTCACGAAGCACAACGCATGGCACACAGGAGAATCACAATTGCAAAAAAAAAAAAATTGAAAGGAAAGATAGTAAGACTGTAAGAGAGAGAGATAGAGGAGTACAAAAAGGGTGAATTTTCAGCTACTTTTCGCTTCACACCTTTCATTTAGAATGTTGACCCAATTCATCACCTTCTCTAATACTTTCCGCGCTTCTTTTTGACTTTTGACAATGTGACCTCTCTATTCAGTACTTATCTAGAGCACAAAAAGGATACAAACTCTTTTTTTTTTTTCTGTGTGTGTGTGTGTGTGTGTTCTTTTCCGTGTCGTGTGTTATTAGTTTTGGTGGTATTAGCTTCTGCGCATTGCTTTCTTTCTTTGTGCCTCTTATTTTATTTTAATATTTTTCAATGGGAGTGGCCGTTTACACAGCTTTATTTTCCTCTTTTTTCTTTCTTTTTTTACTTCCATTTTTTTTTTTTTTTTCATTCCTCTCTCACCCTCTCGCTTTTCCTTCCTCTTCTTCACTCTTCCAACCTTTTATTGGTGCATATAATTTTTTTTTTTTTAAAATACATATATATATTCACATATATACATATTTATATAAAAATATATATATACTTAAAATAGATATATTTTCTTTATCCCCCTCCTCTTCTGTGGAATGAATGTCTTTCCGGTGTGTTCATTCCTGTTCCATCCGGCATCCGTCCCATCTGCGGATAGGCGGGCGGCATTGGCGCCAAAGATGGCGAGGACGGCTTAGACCCGTACGGGTGTGCCCTTGTTGGGGTACTTCGGTTACTACTAACCCCCCCGCCCCTCCTGTCGCCGCTGTGAAACCCTTGATACCCCTGCACTCCATTATTGGGGTAGTAAAACGGGTAACACGGGGTGGCGTCGGCGGAGTCCACCTTGATATCCTCCACCACCATCGAATCGCGGGGGAGTTTCGCCTGTTTGGAGCGGTATGGCCCATCCAATGTGACGTACTCGCAGAGGCTGTCCACCTCCTCCGTGCTACGCGCAAACCAGACGGCCCCGATGTCAAACAACACGCGTTTGTGCAGTTGACGCACTAAGGCCCGCTCCGACTCGCTCTTGAGGTGCACAATAAAGCATCCCGTCCCGCGTGTCTCAATAGTCGTCACACTCGCGCCACATGTGCGGTGAAAGAGCCAAACGAGCTCCGCCGGCGTCGTCTCGAAGCGGACCTGTCCAATGAAGAGGGGAAAACTCCCCGTTGGCGGCGGCGGCGGCTCAAACGGCGCAAGCGACGGAAACGCAATAAAGCGACACTTCCCATGCAGCGCGTGGTGCACGACGGTTGGGGGAAGCGCCTCCAGCGGCGCCTTCTCACTTCCCATGCCGCTGTTGTGCATGACGGGCGCGGCTGGGGGGAAGTCGTACGCGGGTTGGTAGACCGGACTCGGCAGCGAGGGGCTGTTGGGGCCGCTGTGGTACGGGTGCCACGCGCCGCCCATGCGGCCGTGGGTGGGGGTGGCGATGAGGGGAGACGAGCGGCCGCCATCGCGCACGCGCACTTGCACTTGCAGGCCGCCCTCCTCCGGCGCGTCGGGGGTGTCGGCGGCGCCGGGCACCTCGAGGGGGGCGTAGGCGGGGTGGGAGAAGCCGCGGGAGTGCGGGCGGCGCGAGGAGACGGCGGTCGGGGTCGAGGACGTCGCCGTCGCCTCATTGGCCACGCCGCTCACATCTGTGGAGGTGTCCAGGTCGTTCTTGGACTTCTGGCTGGTTAATCCAACAGGTCGCATCACGCAATGATGGATCAGTTATCTAATTCAAGTGATTCTTCAGGGTGTTGTTGTTGTTGTTGTTGTTTTTTACCAGCCGTAACGCGCTGCTTGTCCTTATGTACTACGATAAATATATATATATATATATATATAGATATATATATTCTTCTTTGCGCCTTTGATTCTGCCTTCTTGAGGAACCTATCTTAAGTTTACAAACTGACACACAAACAAGGAAACGACAACCACTGGTTGGGTCAACTTGTTCTTACACAAAGCTTGTCTCAATGGTAAATGTCTGCCTAATATGAAGAAAAAACAAAGTTAACAACTTCAACTACGCAAAGGTACAAAAAAAAATGATACATAGGAAAGAGGAAAGGGATAGTTAAAGTTGAACAAAGTGACAAAACCCAACTAAATCAAGACAATAAGTAATGAGGTAGAAGAGGTGAAATGAAAACAATGGGGATACTTTTGCCACCGTGTGGACCCAAGTTTAATACTTGTGATTTACCATTTAAAAAAAAATTCATTGAGTTTTAATGAATCACGCAACAAATAAAATAGAACCTAGTACTTTTCATTTTTTTTTGTTTCCCCTTACGCACCTAAACACAATAATAACCACCATGAAAGTATTGCAACAAACCGTTTACCTGTACCCGCCGCATATACACATAGGCAACCAGAAAATGGGGATATGAAACAGTCATCGGATAATTATCGTTTGAATCAGTAAAAAAACTAAACAAATTAAACGCTGTACACATAAACATCAAAGAAATCAAGGTAAACACATACTGTTTTATTCACAACATTAATAGAGTATGCTACACGTAAGTAAAACAACAACAACAAAAAAAGGAAAGAAAAACAAAAATGATAAAGGAGTAAAAATAAACACGTATTCCTTCTTTTATGATTTCCTCTGTGTCAGCTCGCAGGTAAACCGTTCCGATTCTCTACCACATGAAGCACTGCTTGGCAAAAAGAAGCAAAAGAAAACAAAAAAAATCAGACTTCAGCTATTCTCTATGTTCCCAAGTAAATTTACTCGATGAAGAGGAAGCTTCGGAGGCAGAACGATGATTATTGCATGAATTTTCATCAGATGAAAAGGAAGTCGTTTCGCTTTCCTCATCATCCATTTCTTCCTCATCCACGAGTGCCTTTTCTCGGCACAAGAACGCCAGAACCTTGTCGCGACAACAACAACACACACAGCACAGTGCAAGCGCAGCAATAATGACAACCACAATGGCTACTATTACACCGATCTGCGCTGCCGTATTTCCTTTCTCTCCATCCTCTTCATTCCCGTTAGATGAGGGTGGAACTATTGGCTTTGGCGTTGTGGGATACCAGGGTAAAGTACCCGGATTCGGGATTCCACCTGTGCTACTACCAGCAGTGCTGCTATCACCTGTACCTGAGTTTAAGCCCGTCATTTCCGCTCGTGTATTTGGGCTTCTACATGTGCTGCCAACGCCACCAATAGGAATGTAAGGAGTTTCAGGTGAATCAATCTGACAGAGCGAGTAGAATTTTCCTAATCTCTTATCTTGCAAATAGTCGAACCCAGGACCCGGACCATTGTCTATCCAAGAATGAGAAGCATAGCAATTGGAGAAAAGTACAACATTCCAGTTGTACAACTCCGCAGGAGCCACCTGCACTCCATTATTTTTATACCAATAAGTCGGAACTCCACGAAATCCTTTTGCTCCGTCAAGTCCTGGTTCAAAATCACTTTCTGTCGGATGAAGGTTTCCTTGATAAAATTTGAAACCGTCAGCAGCATATCGACCATGATTCCAAAACCATATGCAATTCAAAGATTTGACCTTCGAAGCGGGCTCAGGGCAACCTAAAGAACGGGACTTGTCAAGTGAACCACCAAGATATGCGTAGTACTCTCCTTGAGTGACCCCATTCATAGTTTCAATGAGCTTCTCATGAGAGGCCGCTGTTAAATCCATGGCTAAAAATCCACCTCGACTACGGCACTCGATAACTTCGCTTTGTTTTTGGTTTTTACTGTCAAGTAGCGCAACAAAATGAGTTTCTGAACCATTCCGTGCGTATACAGTCCCCAGCACGTACAGAATTGAGCAAAGAAATGCCCACAAAGGGACCATTTGTCTAGGCCAAGGAAAGAAAAAGCAAAACTATTTTTAAAATAAAAAATTCAGGTCTCCTTAAAACACAAAAAAAAATTTGAAAACCTATTTTCAAAAAACAAAAAAATTTAAAAAAAAAACACATTTTTTAAGTTAAGCAATATTCAGCTGTACATAAAATATTTCGATTTTTTCAATCAATACGCATCAATGTAGAAAAGAATTAATAAGTAGCAAAATAATTGTCCAAATGTGCCTCACTTTTTTTCTGACTGTCAGCAACATGAAAGTCCTAAAAAAAAAAAAACGCACACCATCAGTGTTTTATCAACTCATTTTTTTCTTCTTTTTCGGTGGCGTATTGAACTCCTAAACAAACATAATCCATACGCGGATATCGCAGTTTGGGCAACTTTTCTCCACTAAATCGCCATCAAAACTTCCACCGTATTCCTATAATATGCACGTCATCAAACATATTGTGCAAACGAGTTCATAAACAAGAAACGAACTAAACGACAACAAGCACATGCGTATCTTCACAGTTTGAAAGAATAATACCAAGAGTTTAGTGTATTGCTAGTAACATAGCCGAGAAGAACGTATAAAAAAGTATTACAGTCATCTAAAGACGGCAAACTCATGAGTACAAGTTGACATTCGCATTTCCTCTGCTAACAATATAGATATATATATATATTTCTATCTAACCTTAATACGCGTAGATAGTCCGCTGGGATGCTGGTAGAGAACCTTTAATATTAACGGCAAGATACTCTTCAATTTTACCAGATTGAAGAAAACGGCGCATTTGCTCACCAAAGACTGTCTTTTGCTCCATATAACTGTGCAAACGACGTTTTTCCTGATAGTGCTCCAAAGAAATGAAAGTGAGATAAGTTGGAATACCAGTTACCAAAACACGACCATAACCTTGTGGGGTGTACCGCCAGCGTGATGTCAGGGAGTCCAAAATAAACTTTTTGGCTTGAGCATCAACACCAATATCAAAGTAATGCGGAAGACCATATTGTCGCCTCAGCGTTGCTGCACCGGAGGTATAGAGAATCAACGAACAAAACAGGGCACCAGAAACTGCAAAATTGTAACGGCGCCACCATTGGCGATTCTTCTCGATTTCCCAATCAGACTCCGTCTGAAACTTGCGCCAACGCATCATCCACTCATCGAAATACTGCATTTTAAGTTCATACTTCACCATTTTTTTAATAAATAAAAAAACTGAAATTAAAATCAAAAAGCAAAATAAAACAAAAAAAAACAGACTAAATGAAATAAAAAAGCGTATACATTTTTTCTCTCACACGAATAAAAAATTAACAAACAAACATAAAAACAAAAAAAATGATGTCACGTTAGACACAACAACAACAAAAAGCAACATGCAAATAACTAAACTAAAATTTAAAAAAAGCATAAAAAAAAGAACTTTATGCACATAGGACAAAACAAAAGTATTAACATCTACAAACAAAAAGTATAATCACATAAAATCGAAAAAAAAAAGAGAGAGTGAATAAAATAACACAAAAAAGCTATAAACTCAAAACGCAAAAAAAAAAAAAATTAATAGTATTGATGGCCAAAACACGGTAAGAGAAGACCGAACTTGCTTTCCGTGGTGTACTTGACGTAGAGGAAACCGTCGGCGTCCTTGCCGTGCTCGTAGAGCTCGCCGACAAGCATNAAACCGAACTTGCTTTCCGTGGTGTACTTGACGTAGAGGAAACCGTCGGCGTCCTTGCCGTGCTCGTAGAGCTCGCCAACAAGCATTGCGCTTGAGGGCACGCCGTCGCCCATCACCAGCGAGAGCGGCGTCTTTGCGCCGAGGTCCGCCGCCGCGCGCACCGCCTCGCTCAGCTGCGCAACCGTCGCGTCCGCCGGCACCACGGTGTGGCACGCGCGCCGCCCTTTGCCCGCCGCCTCGCACACAACGGGCACCATGCCGGGGCGCTGCGCGAGCACACGGGCACACTCCGCCCGGCGCTCCTCCAAACTGTGCTGTGCCTGGTACACGCTCGTCATCGTCAGTTCAATACCGCGCTGTTGATAGTAATGCTGCGAACGCTTGAAGAACTTAACTTTAGGAAAAAAAGGAAAAATAGAAGTGTGAGAGATAAGTCCATAAAGAATGTCCAGGACAGAAAATCCACAACTACATTCGTAAATTTATTATGTACACGCAAACGAGCAGAACAAAAACACAGACGTAAAGATATGTTGTTTTTCTTTAAAGGGTAAAAAAAAGCAGCTATAAAGCCGCATGCGGGACACTGTCCGAGAAAAACAGTAACAAAACAAAAAGTAAAAAAAGTATGAATATAAAATGGTTAAAAAATGCTAAACACATAATACTACCTAGCTTTTAAAAAAGTAAAAATAAAAAAAAGTACGAAATCAACAAAAAAATGTACGCTCACAAAACAAAAAAAAAATAATCTATTTTTGTTCTGGTATAATGGTAGCGCATGGCAGAACAAAACCGAACTTGCTTTCCGTGGTGTACTTGACGTAGAGGAAACCGTCGGCGTCCTTGCCGTGCTCGTAGAGCTCGCCAACAAGCATTGCGCTTGAGGGCACGCCGTCGCCCATCACCAGCGAGAGCGGCGTCTTTGCGCCGAGGTCCGCCGCCGCGCGCACCGCCTCGCTCAGCTGCGCAACCGTCGCGTCCGCCGGCACCACGGTGTGGCACGCGCGCCGCCCTTTGCCCGCCGCCTCGCACACAACGGGCACCATGCCGGGGCGCTGCGCGAGCACACGGGCACACTCCGCCCGGCGCTCCTCCAAACTGTGCTGTGCCTGGTACACGCTCTGATTTTCGAATGACGGCATGTTTAGTTTTTAATCTTTGTAAAGTGTTTTTTTGGTTTTGTAAAATCTATATTTTTTTAAATGTAAAGGTAAAAAAAAAAAAAGGAGAAGAAGTAAAATTATTTGATTTTGTGCACTTTCACAAAACCTGTTTTTTATTTTTGTTTTTTTGATCTGGAGTTTGATCAGTGAAGATATAGAGATAAGTCCGCATTTTTTTAGATACATGGAGTCCATTGCAGATAGGTAAGTCTTTTTTTCTTCCTCTTTTAGTGTTTTTTTCAGAGAGTAGCTTCCATATTGGAGAAGCGGTAAATAATAGTACTTATTGATAAATAGAACCAAAAAGGTTAAGAATTGCTTTTTATTGTGGTATGCACTCCACATAACTAATACTATTGTTTTTTTTTTAAATGAAGGGTGCGCATTGATGTCAGTGTTAATACACACTGTAGAAAGATTCCTTTTTTTTTGGACGAAAGCATCGGAGAGAGAGGCTGGAAGTAAGGACGCTCAAACTTGATAGAACCATAGCAGCACCAGCAAAGATAGGTGGGATTCGTGTGTGCAACAGAGGGAAGAGTATTCCGCTGGCAAAGGGCAACATGACAAGATTGTAACAGAGTGCCCACGCAAAGTTGCCGTACACGCGGTTTACTGTTGCAATGGAAAGGGCACGAAGGTTAATCAAATCAACGAGACTATTCCGCACGAGAACCGCGTCCGCTGCTTCAATCGCAATATCAGTCCCTGCTCCAAGCGCTACACCAACATTTGCCTGAGCGAGCGCCGGGCTGTCATTAATGCCATCACCAACAAAAATGACAATCTCCCCATCTGCCTGCAGTTGTCGCACAATGGCCGCCTTTGTCGCGGGTAGAGCCTCCGCGTGCACGTCTTCGAGGGGTATACCGACATCGCGAGCCACGTGCGCAGCGGTGCCGCGATTGTCACCGGTCACCATTAGCGTTCGAAAGTTTCGTTGGCGAAGAAATCGCAACACCCCACGCGCCTCCTCCTTCGGCTCATCAGAAAGAGCGATAACAAGCGTTGCGACGTGGTCTATAGCTCCAATGACAATGGTTCGTCCCAAATCACTCTGCCGCCGCACAGCTTGATGTGTCGCTAGAGCAACCTCCACACCTTCCCGCTCCATCAAGGCAATTGAGCCAACGTGAACAGTATGCCGCACCCCATCGCGACGGTCACTGACCACTGCAACGGCACCAAGACCGCTGATTGTTTCGCAGTGAACCACGTCATATGGGGAAGGCTGGGATGGCAAAAGAAGGCCAGAGGCAACAGCCTTTGCGACCGGGTGATTGGACTTTTCCTCAACAGAACCAACGGCGTTTTTCACGTCGGTGACATTTTCTGCAGCGCAGTTCGTAAAGACAATGCGCAGCTTGCCGCTAGTGATGGTTCCAGTTTTGTCAAATACCACACAACGTGAGCGACGCACAACCTCCAGTGTTATACCAGATTTCACAAGTACACCATTCTTGGCACCTACTCCGGTTCCGACCATAATGGCCGTCGGCGTCGCCAGACCAAGTGCACATGGACATGCCACAACAAGAGAGGCAATAAAAAAGTTTAGCGCAAAAACGGCTGGGGGCTCATCGCTGCCGCGCCACTCGGAAGGATAGGCATCGAGGTAGCCGAGAGCAAGCCAAGCCGTGAGGACAAGGATTGAAAACGCCACAACGAAGGGAACAAAATAGGCGGCAATGCGATCCGCAATACGCTGAACGGTTGGCTTACTATTTTGTGCTTCCTGAACGACACGGAGGATTTGTGCAAGCGTCGTCTCCTCGCCAACACGTCGAGCCTCCATCAGAAACATCGCTGTCACATTTGTCGTGCCACCAACAACAGCCGCACCAGGTTTCACTGTCTTTGGAATGGACTCCCCAGTAATAAGCTGTTCATCCACGTCGGAAATTCCCTCAAGAATCACCCCATCAACAGGGACACGGTCTCCTGCGAGAACACGAAGTCGCATTCCACGCTGAACAAAAGCTGAAGGCATTGTTACATCTCCATCAGGCGTCACCACTGTTGCGACCGGGGGAACTAAGTTCATCAGTTCAATTAATGCATCACTTGTACTACGTTTGGCTCGCGCTTCCAGATAACGACCGAGCAACATAAAGGCGAGAAGCATCCCAACGGTATCAAAATATGCAGTCATATGGTGCGGTGTAAGCAGAGTCACAATAAACGCCCCAACAGAAAAAATATACGAGCATCCCGTTCCAATTGCAACAAGCGTATCCATTGTACATGACATATGTTTTAAACCTTGCCATGCGCGGACAAAAAAACCGGATCCAAAATAAAAAACAATAGGCGTAGTTAAAGCAACCTGCATACCGTCAACGAGCTTCATTATATGGGGTCTTTCAAGTAAATCCGTAGCACTCATAAGAAGCATAATAACAGCCAATGGGGTTGCAAGAATAGCCGCGCCAACAAACTGTCTCTTGTGCTCGTCAATCTCTTCCGTTCGCTCAAGCACTTCCTTTGTTCGTGCAATGGTCGACAAATCCGTATCATCTTTCACAGTGACGGTGTATCCCATGGATAAAATAGTATCCTCCACACAGCGTAAATCTTCCCGGCTGTCCAACGTCAGAGAGCAAGTGCTCGTTGCAAAATTAACATTGCAATTTTTAACTTGGGGAATCTTTCGTATGGCCTGCTCTAAGCGCGCAGCGCACGAAGCACATGACATACCTCCAACAACCAAGCTGACCACTGTGTCTCTGTTCAAAGAGCCAAATTTAAGCTCTGCCCCATAACCCAAGGAGGAAATAAATCCTATGAGACGGGGCACATCCACCCTACACGAGTCATGATGTACAGTACAGGTCAAAGTCGCAAAATTCACGGAAGCACTTTGTACACCAGGGAGGTTTTTAAAAGAAAGCTCAATTCGAGAAGCGCAAGAAGCACACGACATTCCTGTCACCAAAAATTCACTGATACATACGTTTTCGGCAACAAACGTCATTTCCGAAGAGACCGCCAAATCACCTTTTGATATATCCTCTGCGCACTCCTCAAGCACAACTGTTTCGTTTGATATAACTGGATCTTCATTCACGCAGCCTTGTGCACCGGCTATACTTCCGTGCCCAAAAGAAAGAAAAGAAGCCATAAGCACTCTCCAAAAAATAAAAAAAGTAAAAAAAAATACAAAAGGACTAAAACAAAAACGAATATGCTCCTGTGGGAGAGAACGGCGTTCCCTATCGACTACCTAAAGGATAAACATAAAAAAAAGAAAAAAGGGAAAATAAAATTACCAGAGCTAAATATGCAGTTATAGGGAAAAGGCAACATCATATAACCAATAGATAAAAACCCAAAAAAAGGGGGGGGAGTGAACAAACACATTCGCATAACTGAAACAACAGTTTTATTAGTAAAAACTTACGCAAGGGCGGTTCCCGGAATTATTCTCTTCAGAAAATCCCACCGCGTGGAATGGCGTAGGGTTGGACAGGAGGAAAATTTATTGAGAAAAACGGTTTAGAAATACAATATAGATTTCACCTTTAACACAAGAGGGAAACAGGGAAAAAAAACTCATCATAAAGATAAAAATAATCCAGAAGGTAAATAGCTAGGTTATCCCCATATGCACATTCTTTTCACAACTCCTAATAAAAACACCCAATTTCTTTACACATACAAAAAAAAAAAAAAATGAAGAAAAATATGCACATAAAGGAAAACCAAAAAAAAAAAAAAAACAGGAAAAATTAAACACAGTAACTTGAGCATTCATAACAAAAAAATAATTAATAGTATTGATGGCCAAAACACGGTAAGAGAAGACCGTACTTGCTTTCCGTGGTGTACTTGACGTAGAGGAAACCGTCGGCGTCCTTGCCGTGCTCGTAGAGCTCGCCGACAAGCATTGCGCTTGAGGGCACGCCGTCGCCCATCACCAGCGAGAGCGGCGTCTTTGCGCCGAGGTCCGCCGCCGCGCGCACCGCCTCGCTCAGCTGCGCAACCGTCGCGTCCGCCGGCACCACGGTGTGGCACGCGCGCCGCCCTTTGCCCGCCGCCTCGCACACAACGGGCACCATGCCGGGGCGCTGCGCGAGCACACGGGCACACTCCGCCCGGCGCTCCTCCAAACTGTGCTGTGCCTGGTACACGCTCGTCATTATGCAAGATTGTACTTGAGTTTTTCTTTTCTTATCTTACTTAGTTTTTTTTTGATTTTTGAAAATATTTGGTTTTACAAAGAAAACGTGCGAGAAAGAAAATCGTATTGTTTTATTGTTCAAAAAAAAATTGTTTAATGTGGTTATACATCACTTGTTACTTTTTTTTTTTTTGAAACAAGTATATTTTACTTTTGTATATTAAAATGTATTTTGGAATGTTTTGTTTGTTTGGTTGTTTGTTTCTTTGCGTGTTCGCTTGTAGATCTAAGGGATGTAAGGCTCTCCTCGTTGAACGAGATCGCGTAACGGCTGTCCGCCGTTAGCGGAAAGGAGTAAGGTGAAGTCTAAATCTCCAATAGCGATGTCGGAACGAATGCGTCGAAGAACCTCACTGCACATGATAGGGTCAAGTCTCTCACCCGTGGGAAGTGGTTGGCGTCCTGTTATCCATTCGTGTAAGTTAAAGAGACGTTTGCGCAAATCAAAGACACTTCGTTGGGCGTTGTGAAGTCGCTGACGGGCACTTATGAGCTGCGTACGTCGCTCCTCTTTTGATCTCTCGCAAAGGTCTAGTTTCTCATCATATTCTTTTAACTGTTTCTCCCTATCCTTTTTCCATTCATTTTCACATGCGAGTTCGCACCGGGTCACTGCCAAGGTAGATGCTAAAGGCAAGACATCGTGGATATAGCGTGCGGAATAGTTTGTTTGCAACCATCCCGCCAGCGAGGAAAGGACAACAGGCGACTCTGAAGGATCCACCCCAAAGGCGGTGAATGTGGCGTGAAGGAGCTTCACACGTGCG
The DNA here is from genome assembly GCA_030849715.1 of Trypanosoma mega. NCBI lineage: Eukaryota > Euglenozoa > Kinetoplastea > Trypanosomatida > Trypanosomatidae > Trypanosoma > Trypanosoma mega. The sequence goes on along the minus strand of JASANV010001527.1, from coordinate 38,379 downwards.
GTCTCATTTTGGTCAAAATCAAAGTCGACCATTGTGGCCGCTGCACGCGCAGCAGCCAAAGGGGAAAGCTCAAGTTCATTTGCTCGCTTTGCAGATTCTTGCGTGGAAACCAGTTGGAGCAAACGGTGAGAAAGAGCGATGATTTGAGACTCCGCGTCACGGTGCTTCTCGGTGAGAATTAAACTACGGTCGCGGTCTATACGATAGTGAGCGCGTTTTTGAGTAAGCGCGAGGTGCTCCTTGTGGAGATCGTCTAGTCTAAGGAGGTGGCTCATCATCTGTTTCTCCCGTGCGGTCTGACGAGAAGAGTCACTGAATGCGTTATGTTGCATCTTTTTTTTTTTTTTTTGGCGTCTGCCACTATTACTTTCAAAATGCCGTCAAGGCTTCAAATGTGTAATTCGTCGTTGTTGTTCCTCAAAAGAGAGACTGACTTTGGTTTGTTGTTGTTGCTGCGTGTGGGTGTATTTTTCTCTACGCTAATCCAAAGCACTACAGCTCCTTCAATATCAACACCTAGCCTAGACAGAAGCATTTTTAAAGATGAATACATATTCATAAATGCATATATATACATATATATATATATATATATTTATTTATATATTTATATAACGGCAACAGAAAATAATTGAACAGAAACAAAAAAAAAAAAACGAATATGGCGCATTTATATATTCACGACATAGATATAAAAATAAAAAAAGATAATTCCTATTCCAGTTCATTTTACGTTCCATTTTTTTTTTTTTTCTTGCGTGCACGTATGTTTTAATTACTTGGCAATTATCTATTCCCTTTTTTGTGAGCGAGTGTGTATGTAATCAATTCCCCCACAACTTTCATTCAGCAATTTCTTCTTTTCTGAAAATTCATTTGTTTTCTTCCAATTATGTTCCTTCCATTTTTTTTTTTGTCCTCGGCAACTCATCTCGCTTTGCTTTCACGTGAATGCGTCTCCTAACGCTTCTCTGTGTCATCCTCACTAAGAGCGTCCTGAAGGGCATCTACAGTGTAGCCATCCACATCAGCACTATCCGCACTCTTGCGCACCTGTACACCCTTCACATCAAGCCACATATCCATTGGGGTAACAAAGAGGCTGCGTTTCTTTGCATCACGATACTTCTCATATAAATCTTTACTGCGTTTCTCAATGCGATCATAGTCAATAAGTGAGTAGTGCATTTTACTTTGTCCACTAGGTTTACGCACCTTAACCTCCACAGATGGCCAGTACTCTTCACCGAGTTGTGCCTTACGAGCATCCGCTAAAAGTTCAGAAAGTTTTATGGAACCGTGTGTCATATTATCCGATTGATCCTCGTATTTGTCAGCATCAAGCTTTAGTACGCCCATTCCAACACGGTCCTGCGCCAAAATGCGCAGTCGTCGTTCGGTTTGAAAGTCAACAAATGGTGTACCATACGCATCAAGACGCTTTAAATCATCAATACGGCAGCGCAGAGAGACATTACGGTTGTGCACATCAACCATGCGTTGATACCAACCCTGCCAATCATATCGTTTGTACTGAAGATTGTCGTAATGTTCTACAAAACCAACCTCGGCAGGGACGTTAAATTGATGTGCCTCCGTCCCTATGGGCCCTATGCGGCGTCGAGAACGATGCGCAATGGCTGCGGCCCCTGTCTGCGGAACATATGCAAGACGTATGAACATGCGTAACAGGCACCACATCCCATTTGCAGCGTTTACGTTACCTACAGAGGGGAGAACACCTGCACGTATCCAATTGGGGTGTCTCGCACCTACAGCTGCTATAGTAGCCGCAATAACACCGTCCGTAATGTGTGGCCGCTCCACAATGTTACGTGCCCGCACCGCCAACGCAGCTTCATCCAGCTCGGTCATATCCACACCCACACTTCGCAGCACTTCACACGCCATATTTACACGCTGGTGCGAAGACAAATCCTGTGCAATACGTTGAATACGTTCGCGCTGAGCCAATACGCGTGATTCGCGTTGACTCATGATGCGCCGTAACTCCTCCGCGTACTCCTCAGTAAAGAGGTGCCGCGATGTACCTTTTGCCCCAATAGCGTTCTTCACAAGTTTTTGTACCGCCTGTAAAACACCAGGGTCGCTGAGAAGTGAGGTGGCCAGACGACGCCAATTGTTCGTCCAATCTACACTTTGCATCACCGCCTCCCAGTCAACGGAAGAGAGGCGAGAGAATCCAAAAATACGGCCAACTACCACCACGACGGCTTCGTCAGCACCACTTACGAGGGCAGAAAGCAGCGTCTTTACCTCCCCGCGACTCTCAAAACGAACGACAGCTTCCGCAACATCTTCTTCTAGCTGTTGCTGTTCTGTGGCAGTAGCTGCATCAGAGAGCGCCACCTCACGGCTTAGTTCGTGTAAACCCGATTCGCGCAACGCAGTCACAAGAGGACCGGCAGTTGCGGAATCAAGAAGATGCATCACTTTTGAACGAACAAAGCGTCGTTTTATAGTCGGACTCACCAAATCAAAAAGAGATTCTGTCTGCGGGGTTCCTAAAAGATTAAGAGACGCATTTGTTTCCGCTGTATTCGCTGCTAAATCACGACTCGCGTTTACACACACAAGTGTGAGACAAAGAGCGACAGGTGCTGTCACCTCTGGCAAACGCACCGCATCACCACGGAATAATGCTTCCCATGTGGCTTGTAGCGTTGGGTTGTTATCAAGCAACTCAACTCGATGGGATTCAACAGCACGAAAGAAAACTTGCCATAGGGCGTCACCAAAACCAAGATAGGGTCCTAGTTCTACAACCCGTAGGAGATCTGTTTCAATGGTGTGATTTCGACGAGCGATAGCACGGCGACGGAGAGCCTCAACAGCAAGGACACCTTCCTGGCCACTGAGCGCCATCCCGCGTATTTGCTCCAGAGCGTCATTACATGAGCTAGTGAGTTCGGCCTCAAAAGCCGCACGATCCAGGATGTACTTCTGTACCAAGGTATCCGTTAATTGGACAGTATGAATCCACAATTGTGCCAAACGAGTGCGGTCTGTCTCTGAAGCTGCAATATCTGGTACAACAACGGCTTCAAAGTTAGACAAAAGGTTCTCTGCCGTTGGAGACAAAGGTGGAACATCAGATATGAGAAGTTGACGCAAAAAAATAGGTAGCCGCGGGTGTTGATTACCGAGCCAGTAATACATTGTTCCCCACTTGCGGGGCAGTGCAGCAACTTCGTCGACGGTAGGTGCAAGATTTGCGGTGCTCTGCAAAACAGTGGACTCCGGCGCTTGGCTTGGCTGATTGGGAAGCGTACGGAGGTAAGGGTCACGCTCGCTTGTACCCGTGCCTTCATGCACCTTAGTTCGAAACAAATCCGCTGCCGGCGCAGCAACTGACACAAAGTTGGGTAAGTTATTAGAAGCTGGCTGAGCTAATGAAACGTGGTTAGTCAAGCCGGCCCCATGAGTACCAGACAAGATACGTTCACGCGACTGCAGTTGTTGAAGTCGAACTGTTGAAGCATACAAACGCAACGATTGCAAACCCTGTCGTGACGAAGTTGGAGACGTTGACGACGCGCAGCGTACTCGAAGCATCCCTTTCTGCTGTGTTACAAAACACGTTGTTGTTGTCTATGTGTTACACGTTATTCCGGTGTTTCTTACGATTTCCGCTTCTTCTTTTTCTTCTTTTTTAAATCACCTTGAATGGTTTATGACACCCCTTATGATACCTAATCCAAAAATATATATCTAACCCATTACAATTATGACGAGCGAGAACAGTAAAACAACAAAAGCTCAAAAAGATAATAATACCAGCAACGAAAAAAAAGCCTTACTGCTCCCCGCAAACATCTCTTAACGACAAGAGAAATCAAAAAAAAAAACAATAATAATAGTAAAACTACGTACTATAACCTGTACAAACAAAGGAAGAAAGAAGGAGAGGGGCATCAACCAAACAACAAAAAAAAAAACCATTAAAAAAACAGCTGACTTGCAAAGCAGAGCCACTGAAACCTTGTCATCTCCCTCGGGTCGTACCAGCCCTTGAGTTGATACTCCGTTTCCAGTCGCAGTGCGTCGCGGTAGCTGCCGCCATCCAGCAAAACAAAGCCAAAGAGAAAGCTGCACTGCACTGTCCATTGCAGCAGGAAGAGTGTCGTGACTTTGAGAAAGGCCGCCTTGGCAAACTCACCTGCGGGGGTCGAGAGGAGGTAACTCACACCTTTCCCTACGTTTGCTTGTGGCAGAGGCGCTGACACGGCAAGGCCGCCTGAGCGGTAGTACACGAAGCGCAACAGCGCGTACGCCAACCAAAGCGGGGCGAAGAGCCACACAAAGGCGGCGAACCCCGCCACACAGAAGATGGCGGCCGCGGGAAGCAATACCGCGCCGAAAATTATAAAGGTTGTGCCCTGAATTAACACCGTTTCGAGGTCCTCCAGCTCCAGCTGCCCGATGCGCAGCAGCACCTCAACGATAAGCACCGAGTCCTTCGGCTCCTCGGGCTCCACCTCGACCGCTTTGTCGTTGCGATTCGAATCGAGGGGGAGCAGCAGCCCGGCCGCGTACTCCAACACGGGCGTCAGCAGACCACTCATGAGGTTAGCCGCGGAGCACACCGCCAGCCGATCCCACCCGCCTCGATAGTTGTAGTGGTACTGCAGCACCACGAGCATCGTTAGACTCTTCACTGTCGTGAGGATCATATACTTTGGATTATACGGAAACACAAGTCGTTGCGCTTCTTGACGTACATGCTGCATAGAGTCCTGTAGGGCCTCATTCACAACTGATACAGGTACTACAGGTGGCACATCCGCAACCTCATCAGAATTTTCCATCCCGTGAAAGAAAACCGCATTATCGTGTTGGTCATGTGTAGCAATATTGCTCTGCAAAAGACAAGTCATTTCGTTTGACTCACTTTCCCTCTCATCTACAGTTACATCTGCAATGAGTACGGTTCGACGCGTTAGTCGTAGAAGTCGCGTCCATTTATCAAGTGTTTCACTTAATCGTGCTTTGCTAGAAGTTATATAATTAAATACGGCGTTTGTAAGGGTATAAGATATACCTGCCAATACTAAGGCATATAAGGGCGATATCAATACGACTGTTATGATAGAATTCCATGTTTCATTGGATACATCACTTAGGGAATTGTTCACATTTCTTCTAACCAGAACCATTGAGACAAAAAGTCAACTAGAGTCCTCAAGTCCCTTCAATCAGATTAAAAGAGAAACGGGTCGACAAAAATATATATATATATATTTTTAGAGGCGAAATTATTGTACCCCTGATGTGTTACTTAGTTACCTTCTAAAGAGTCTTCAGTTGACCAACTCACAAATCCATAAAGACAGGCATGACGGAAAACAACAAAAAGGAAAAAAAAAATGGAACAAAAAAAATTACTTTTACAAAGAGGAATCAATAAAGAGAAAAAAAACATATACTGCATCACTAATAATATGTCAACACTTCAAAGAAAACAGCGAATACAAATAAATAAATAAATATTAATATATATATTTTACACACATCATAGAGATAAAGGAAGCAATAGATCAAAAAGAAGTCCACGACGAAAATAAACAAAGCAATAAGTGTTGAACTCACCAAAGAAACAAACATACATAGAAGAACTACCAAAAATAATAATAATAATAATAAGAATAATGCCATCTGCGCATCACCTCTCTTTCATAGAATCCATTATTTTCTTTTAAAAAACAGCAACAATATCGCTTGAATCGACTCCCATGGTGAAAGGAAAAAAGCAACAAAGAAAACGGGAAGAAAGAAGGAGAGGGGCATCAACCAAACAACAAAAAAAAAAACCATTAAAAAAACAGCTGACTTGCAAAGCAGAGCCACTGAAACCTTGTCATCTCCCTCGGGTCGTACCAGCCCTTGAGTTGATACTCCGTTTCCAGTCGCAGTGCGTCGCGGTAGCTGCCGCCATCCAGCAAAACAAAGCCAAAGAGAAAGCTGCACTGCACTGTCCATTGCAGCAGGAAGAGTGTCGTGACTTTGAGAAAGGCCGCCTTGGCAAACTCACCTGCGGGGGTCGAGAGGAGGTAACTCACACCTTTCCCTACGTTTGCTTGTGGCAGAGGCGCTGACACGGCAAGGCCGCCTGAGCGGTAGTACACGAAGCGCAACAGCGCGTACGCCAACCAAAGCGGGGCGAAGAGCCACACAAAGGCGGCGAACCCCGCCACACAGAAGATGGCGGCCGCGGGAAGCAATACCGCGCCGAAAATTATAAAGGTTGTGCCCTGAATTAACACCGTTTCGAGGTCCTCCAGCTCCAGCTGCCCGATGCGCAGCAGCACCTCAACGATAAGCACCGAGTCCTTCGGCTCCTCGGGCTCCACCTCGACCGCTTTGTCGTTGCGATTCGAATCGAGGGGGAGCAGCAGCCCGGCCGCGTACTCCAACACGGGCGTCAGCAGACCACTCATGAGGTTAGCCGCGGAGCACACCGCCAGCCGATCCCACCCGCCTCGATAGTTGTAGTGGTACTGCAGCACCACGAGCATCGTTAGACTCTTCACTGTCGTGAGGATCATATACTTTGGATTATACGGAAACACAAGTCGTTGCGCTTCTTGACGTACATGCTGCATAGAGTCCTGTACGGTCTCATTCACAGCTATGACGTTAGAGGACGATAATGTGGGTGAGAAAATCAACGTATTGTTTGCTTCTTCGGACGTAACGGTAGGCGTGGGGCATCCAGCCGCGTAGACAATACCACAAGAAAGCATGGGGTCTATTTCTATCGGTGCGCCAACAAGGATATCTTGTCGCTGCTGGTCATAAGGTCTCCAATAACTAAGGAGACGTCGTCGTAGTGCCGAACTTTTGAGGCTGTTAAAGAGGGAGTTCAGGAAGCACCCTGCACAACCAGATGCCATAAGGACGGAGAAGGATGGGATAAGAACACCCTTTGAAACAGCGTCCATAAGGTCTATTTCTGGTGTCTCATCCCTCATGGTAAGTGGAAGACTAAATCTAAAACGCCTCTCGTTTCTTCTTTTTTTTTCGTTGTTGTTGTTCTATTCTACTTTTATTTTGGTTGGCGTCAATGATGCGCCTCCTATTCGTGTATAAATTGCTGGTTATTTATCTTTTGTTAAATTCTATTGCACGAGTTACTGTATAGCGTTTTTTTTTTTTTTGAAAGGAGTAGGAGGGTCTCGTTACACCTTATTCCAGTCTCTATGAATAAATAAATATACTTGTATATATATATATATATATGTATATATATTATTGCTGACAATCAACCCCGAGGCAGGTTAACCGCTACAGCTGTGCGAGTATCCTCAGTACTCCAATACACCAACAAAAAAACGAGTGGAATGGTGAGAAAAAAGGAAATATTTTGTCGCCACGGTATCGTGCTCAATCTACACGGTTGAACTATATACTGCAGTAAATCTAAAAGCAAAAATAGGAGAAGAAATCATATATATTTATAAAGAAAACAAAAACGGAAAATAGAGAAAAAAAGACAGTAAACAAAAGAACAGAGAATCTATAAGTAAAATATTATTGCACAAGAGTGCTACAGCAGTGTCTTTCTTCACAAACGCACACACACAAAAAGAGATAAGAGAACAAAAAAAAAAAACTTTTTTTTTAATTTTTTTTTTCTTTAAAAATCACTTGTATAGTGCACTATTTTGATTACATATTCTTAGCATCATGGGTACACCACAAACAAATCTAAAAAAAAAAAAAAATTCAACTCACTTCTCTAGACTCCATGATTCACAAAGCCCTGGAGTTTCATCAACTGCCTTCCGAATAGCCTTGCTGGGGGTTGGAGTTGCTGTTTTCGTTTCTGTTGGGATGGATCTTCAGAGGAACGCGTTTTTTTTTTTTTTCCTTTCTTTCTTAAAACATCATTTAGAAGAAAGAATTAAATCTCCACAGAAATGAGTATTACTTCATTCAAGCAAATTTAACTACACAGCAAATATTTACCACATAATGAGTTTTTTTTTTTTTTTCCTTTTGCTGTTGTTCCCTTTCGTTGTAAATGTTGAATCGAATGTTTCCTCAAACCTTCTCTCTCTCTCTCTTTCTACTTGTACACAAATTAGTGGAAAAAAAAAAAGGAAGACCAAAAACTATCCACATTACACTACGATACAAAAACACAATATATACAAAGATATAGGCCTAACATTTAGCGTTTTACATTTTTCCTTTTTTTTTTTTTTTCACTCCCCCTTTTTTGCGTTACATAAAATATATTCATTTTCTTGTATGTTCTAAAGATTTTTTTTTCATGTTTAAATTTGGGGTACGCGAATTCGAAATATATTTCAATAAAGCTAAGCACATACTCGCAGCAAAAATACAACAACAAGTCCAAGTAAGTAGAAAAACGTATAAATAAATAAAAATTCATATCTCACTTGTTAAAAAAAAAAAAAAAACATAAATGGGCAAAGAACAAATGGTCAAGCGAGAAGATCAAGATAAAAAAGAAAAAGAAAAAAGAGGGATAAAAATGGTTGCAATATATTCTGAAATTACATTATTATAATTTTTTTGTTGTTTTTCTCTTTACTCTCCGCACGCATAGCGCTTTTTTTTTTTTTTTTATAAACCATTTACATAGGCTGTACTTTCTCCCTCTCTCACCTTTTTTTCAAATTTTCTCATTCCTCTATGTCCCATCCGATCATTCCAATTCACCATCTTAAATTACATTTCTTCCTTTGAATTTGTTCTTGTCGTTTTCTCTCTTTCTCTCTCTCTTTCTCTCTTTGTTCCTGCCACATCAATTTACCATTTTACGGCCTCAATTGGGGGAAGAAACCCCTTGAAGAGGTTTCCCTTTGCCTCCTCCTCTGCTGTAATGGCCTCCTTCAATTGCTGCATGACCCGTGTGGCGCGTTCGTTCCACTTGGTATACTTTGAGAGGAGCATCTTCTCCCTCCGTTCCTGTTCCCTCTCCTCGGCACGTTGCTTGTGCAGACTAACATCTTTATTAATAGCCGCCCCAACATCATCACCGATGGCGATACGCTGTTCAATAAGCCGTTCCGCGCGTTTCTCCTTTTCTCGCGCAGCTTTGGCGATGGCGTCTCCGCGTTCGATGCGCTCATCGAGCTGCGCAATATACCGTTCCTGCTGCCTTTGAAGGCGCACGCGTCTCTCCTCGGTGCGGCACTGCGTGTGGTACAGCCTCGCGGCGCGCGTCGCCTCATATCGCGCCTTGTGCTCGTCCTCGCGCTCCTTCATCTCGCGGAGGAGCGCGTCGTGGTCCCGCACGCGCGTCTCCACCTCCGCCACGCCATCGCGCAGCACGACGGCGGACGCCGCGTACTGCCGCGGACCGCTCGGCGCCGCGCGTCGGGCAAACGCCTCCCGCTGCCGCTCCGCCGCCTCCTCCCGGCGGCGCGCGAGGGACTCCTCCCGGCGGCGAACCGCTTCCCCCCGCACCGCCCGCTCCCCCGCCGCCGCGCGCTCGTGCCGGAGCCGCACCGCCCGCCGCGCCGCCGCCCGCTCCTTTGCCGCCGCCTCCCGCCGGAGCCGCACGTCCCCCGCCGCCGCCGACACCCGTCCGGCCGCCGCCCGCCGCCGCGCCGCCGCCGAAACCGCCCGCCGCCGCACGTCGCCCGCCGCCGCCACCGCGTGGGCGCGGCACTGGACGATGCGCTCCGCCACGCCGTCGTTGCGCTCGGCGTAGTACTGCCGCGACTCCGCCTGCTGCGCGGCGAGGGCCTTGGCGCGACGGCTCAACTCGCGCTGCGCCGCCTCGTCCCGCTCGGCGGCAAGTCGGGCGCGGCGCCGCTTGTGCGCCAACGCCTCCCGCGCCCGCGCCGCATCGGCGAGGAGCTGACGCGCGCGGATGCGGTCCTCCACCGCGCTCAGGGCCGTCTGGAGATCATTCACCCGACGCTCCACCGCGGCGTGGTCGACGCCGGCAGGGGGCTCCGCACACGCCTCTATCATGATGCAGCGAAGCTGCGCACCAATGCTCTGGTACTCCCGCGCATCAACAGCACTCGGGGAGAGCGGAGCCTCGTCACGCGACTCGGAAGCATCACGCGTCATCAGGGACACGGAAATAAAGGGAAAAAAAGGGGGAAAAAAAAACCAATACAAAGGTTTCAAAATAAAAAATGAAATATAGAAACTAAGATTAAAGAAAAAAAAAAAAACGAAAACTACAAAGTCAGTAATCGTATTCGTAAAGCAACAAAAGTGGATGAACTTCAAGAGAAAAAAAAAAAAATGAACTAATTAACTAACTAGTCAATACTAAAAAATGAAGATATCTCCCTTCTAAACGCAAAGATTTTATGTTTGTAGCGACAACAAATAAGCAAAAAAAAAAAAGAAAGAGAAAGAAAGAAAATATATGTCTATGCATTTTACACGGAAAACAAAACGCACTTGCAGCAAGGCAGGTGTGCATTGAACCAAAAAAAAATTATCAGGGAAATAAAAATATTTTTTTTTTTTAATATATAACCAAAAGTTGTTGTTGTTTGTATTTTAGGAGAATAACAAAAGGAAAATTGTATATACATATATATTAATAGATAAATATAAATTTACTTATTTATATATATATATATATATATACAACATAAATATATGGTGTGAGTGTATGCGTAAGATCAAGGAGAAAAAGAAGAAGAAAAACAAAAAAATATTTTGACGTAAGGAAACATACATTCTCTCACAATATTTCATCCACCTCCTTCCTCTTTTTTTTTTTTGCTTCTTTCATGTTCCTTCCCTATTAATCTTGTGGTTGGTGACAAGATAAAATTTATTGTGTATTGTTATTAATCTCTATAGTTTCTTTCTTTGTTCAACGTAAATATATATATATATATATATATATATATATATACACATTTATGTTGTTGTTGTTGTATTTCTTTTTCTACGCTCTCTGCCTCTTCCACCCTCTCAAAAAAAAAAAAAAAAAAACGACGTGCAGCACTCTTTGTTCATGGAAGCCATTTGGGTTACACAAACCGACCCAGTACCTATTGCCCCCAGGATTTATTAGCACAGTCTCATCTATCGACGAGCGGAACTACCCCGTCCTTGTCTATACTCCTGTAGTTGCCGCAAAACGAGCTCACGGCCAAACTGCGTCAGCGCACCGTCCGCACCAAACGCGGCGTGTTCCGAGATGACGTCGCGATACACGCGCGGCTTTTCCTCCGCCCCGTGCCGCACATGGGCCGCGGCGTCATCGGAGCTTCGGTCGGACACCGCACGCGGGCTGTTTTCGTACTTGTTGCGCTTCATCACCCCCGCGGGCTCGGCAAACGCCGGTCGGGTGCGCATTGGCCCCGTCGCACTCCCCCCGTCCCCGCCACTCGTTGGGGGCGATTGCCTCGGGGTGGATTTCCCCACGAGGTGCGTTTGGCGCGGCGCGTCGGCGGCGCCGAAGAGTTCCCGCTCCGACGGCACCGGCGGCGTGTTTGGCGCGGGGGACGGCGCGTTGTGTGCGCGTCGCAGCGTCTCTGCCCGCGTCGTGCGCACCTCCACCCGGTGGTCCGGTCGGCACTCGAACGGAATCTTCCGACGCGGCGACGGGCGAAAGGTGCACGCCGCGACCTCCGCCGCCTCCTGCGCCGCCGCGTCCGCCGCCTCTTGCGTTTGGCGCGCCGCCCGCCGCTCCCGCGCACGCGCAGCGACGTCCGGCGAGACGGAGCGGCGCCAAACGCAAGAGGCGGCGCGGCGCGGCGGCGCAGGAGGCGGCGGAGGTCGCGGGAGGACGGCGACCAACGGACACGTGTCGGGGTCCGCGAGGGACTCCGCCGCGTCGGCGCAGAGCCGAATGGCCGCCGCCCGCCCCACGCGTCCGCCCGCCAACGCGCCGCGCAGCGCCTCCGCCTCCGCCGGCGCCCACCGCTGCGCCGCGAGGGCGAGGAGGTCGGCGGCGTCGACGGCTCCGTCCGCGTCTTTGGGGGCGGCCGCCCACAGCCCGTCGAGGCGCGCCGTCAGCCGCGACACCCGCCGCTCGCGCCGCAGCATGGCGCGGAGGGCGTCGTCGTAGCGCGCGGCCAAACACGCCGCCGCCTTTTCGCTCCGCTCCTCCGCTTGGCGCCGCCCAACGCGCGGACCGCTCGACGGCGACGAGAGGCGCGCGACGACGTCCGCCGCGTGGACGGGTGGAGGCCGCCGGACGGGCCGCTCAACGGCGAGAACGGCGCCGCGGGCGAAGAGGCGCGCAACGACGGCGTCGACCTCGTCCGCCGGCAGCGCGGCGCGGGGCGGGGCGCGGCGGAGCATCTGCTGCTCGAGCTGCCGCACCACACGCGGCTGCACCTCCGCGCGGAACGCACGGCCCGCCGCGTCGCGCGCGTGGAGTTCGCTGCACGCGTCCGCGTCGTGCACGCGCGCGGAGGAGAGCAGCCGGGCGGCGCGCACCGTGAGGGGGCGGAAGGTGCACGGCGCGAGCTCCGCCTCAACGTGCGCGCGCCGCATCCGCGCGGCCCAATCGCGGCGGCGAAGAACCTCCGCCCGCGCGCGGTGCTGCGGCGCGAGTTCGACCGGCCGCCGCATTTCCGCCGCGTACGGGGAGAGGCGCGGGCGGAACGGGCAGTCGCGCTCGACCTTGGCGCGCTCGAGCATCGCCTGCCGCGTCCGCTCCACCGCGGCCCACTGGCGCTTCGCCAGCTGCGCGCGCATCGCGTCCTCGTAGAGACTGTCGTGCCGCGTGCGGGGAGACGTCCGCCGGCGGGTCGGGGCGTCACTACACGCCGCGGTCTCCGGCGGCGCGCACGACGGGCTCTCCCCGCCGCGTGGGGAGAGGGCGCTGTCGTCGTTGAAGCGGATCGTGGACGGCGTCATGTCGGGAACCGCCGCCGCGCCGGAATGGGCGGCCGGGGGAGAGGGAGGGGAGGCGGCGGAAAGCACCTTGGGGGGGGAGGAGGCGGTGGCGAAGTAGGGCGGTTGACGGTTGCGGTCAATCGTGTCAAACCAACTCGTCGATGTCATCGCCCGTGAACGGGCCGCGCCAAGGTCAATGTCATCCGACATGCGCGAGAATAACTATCTCGTAAAGGTATGTTTAACAACAAGGAAAGAGAAAAAAGAAATCAAAGAGGAAAAAAAATAAAAAATAAAAAAAAAGCGTGTTGACAAAAAATAAAATAAAAATAACCGCAAAAATAACATATATATATATATATATATGTTTTTGTTTCATGGAAACCTACCCCCCAAAAAGAATAATAATAATAATAATGATAGTAATACAAAAAAAATGTGTAAAGGTGTTTATTGTTTGTTTTTCTTTCTTTCTTTACCGCTTCTTCTTCTTGTTGTTATCCTTGTCGTTCCACTCCATGAATTGTGCAATATCTTGTCGTGCTATTAGACTTGAGATAGGTCGTGCCATTCCGGTCCCAATGAACCTCTAAAGACGGTAAATTACCAGACAAAGTAAAGAAGGAAAGTGTAAAAAAAAGCAAACAGAAAAATACTTTCTGCATTTGGCGCACACTCTTACACGCACGCACCTCTATGAATTCCACCATGTACGCAAAGTGGTAATGCAAACACAAATTTTAAATTTTTCTTTTTGTTTGTCTGTTTCCTCGCTTGTATACCGTAAAGATGAAAAAAAAAAGAAAAAAAACACTAATATTTAGTGATCACAGTAGTAATACAAACAAAAACAAAAACATACTTCGCTTAACAAATGTGTAATTTGCTATTTACATCCCATCTGTGAAGTGACGTGTGATGGCTAGCTGGTGCGGCATGAGGTATCGCTCCCGTGTTATTTGCTTTGCCTTTGCGGCACCGCCATCCGCTAATGGAGGCTCTGGCAAATCCTCATGCAGCCGTGCGGTCAGAGTATCATTCACCTCCCACCCAGCCTCCTTCGCCAAGTCACGTATTTTGTCCGCAAACGCCATCTTGGATTCATCCCTGGCGTCCAAAACAAATTTGGCCGTCTCAGCGACCACAACGCCGTTTGGTTTCATAAGCGTTTGAAAGAAATCTGGTGTCATAAATTGTGTGCAGCCCGTTCCAACAAATGCCGCATCAAACACCAAACCCTCACGCGCACGCATGCGTTGCCCAAAGCGTTGAAAGTCAAGTCCTATAAAGTGAAAATGAACTTTAGGGAAAACTGCCTGGTGTGCAACATCGCTTGGGGTTCCTGGTGGGAGAAAGTTATAGTTGGATGCCTCATCCCACGCAAAGGCGTGATCACCCCAAGGCCACTCCAAACCTGTCAGAAGAGAATACAGCCAAGCCCGCACGTTGTGCATCGATACGACACCATTGCCATACTTGCACGAACCATCCACGGTACGCATACGAATGTGTTGGTTGGCTGTTTGTGAACCAAACGCATAAAAAGGACCATTCTTCACATCACCAGCAAAAAACCCATCACCTCTATTGTTGAAGTGGCAAAGTGTCTTATTGGGTACCGTGTAATCGTACAAAAAACCACGTCTTGGGTTAATGTGTGTGGTGTCAAAAGCTATTCCTGTATTACGCCACGTACGATACTCGGTAAACTTGAGGAGATTCGTATAGTCATGGAGGTGAAAATTAAAATCCCAATCAATAATATTGTCTCGATTATCATAGCGCTCCGCCATCTCCTGTCGAAGACGTTTAGACCACGACTCCGCCACCTTTGCCTGGGAGGTGTCACGGGTCCAGTATGCGATTTGCTCTTCTACAAAGTCACGTTCTTTGGATTTCATCTCTGTAAACGACACGAGATGCGCGAGCTCCCCATCTTCCTTGCGTAGCACACGAAGTACACGCTGGGACACACTTCGACACTGCGCGGCGGTCACATCACGCGTTACACTGTTACCAAAAGCGTCGAGAAACATGAGAACCCGTTCCTCCAATTCATCCAGTGAGAACATGCTGTCGAGTAGCCACTGCAAAAAGAAAAGGTGTCGGCAATGAATACGCAGATTCGGCTCATACAAAAAAAAATGATACGTCGGTGTCGGTCCTTCTTTAGTAGCAAGACGAAGACTTGACAGAGTGCGAAAAATGTGACGTATATCACAAGCTCCACATAGAAGAATACGCACCGCACTCTCATTAGAATCCACATCTTTTATACTGCAATTGATGGACTCATTTTCTGTTCCCGTTCCTGTCTTGCTGGTACTACCTTTATTACGAATAGCGGCAATCATCGCATCAATTGTCACATCATCGTTACTATGTGGATCCGTGTGGTGCTTGGTAGGCTCAGGCTTGTCAGGTTTTACCTGAGCATCGGCAAATTGTCTCGGTTGCCCTTCGCACTTATCGAGTCTTCTGTGTTCTCCGCTCAGAAGACGCTGGCGGGCGAGGAGTTCGGCAAAGTTCACTGCAGGAGACCAACCCCAAGCAAGTTCAGTGCCTATGGCGTTGATTAATTGTTGCTTATCATCTCGCAGATATTTGTCACTCATAATATAAATATATATATAAATATATATATATATATATATATATTTTTTTTTTTCGGAGTGAGGGGTATTCCTTTACAATCTTAATGTTAAGTTTTTTTTTTTTTTGCCACAGCAAAACTGCTTCCAAACAAATAAAGGAAACAAAAAATAAAATAAAAAGTAAATGTAAAGAAAGTACTCCCCTCTTGGTTTCGTACTGATGGTACAGGTTTTTTTCAATTTGTCTCCGCTTTTTTTTTTGGTTAGTTTCTTTGTTTTCCTATCCAAACAAGTGCTCCGCTCACTATGCAGTCTATGCAAAAAAAAAAAAAAATAGAAGGGTGAAAAGAAAAGATAAAAAGGAAAAATTGGGATTAAAGATCTATCGGTTCATAAATGTACAAACAACCCCTTTTTTGATGTTGTCTCTATCGCTCTTTCTTTCTTTTTTTGTTTTTTTTGAAAGGAAAAAGGATGACAAAAAGCATACGTGGTGTTTTTTCTTTTTGCTTTTTTTTCCTTCCTAGGTTAATAATTAAACAGTAACGTAACAACAACATCAACCTTAATCATAAACATCTATGCAAAGTGTGCACATAGATGCCATCAGACCCAAACAACAACACAAAGAACAAACCTCACGCCCCCTCTCTGCGCATGACGTCATTTCCCACCCACACCGTGCGCGCATCGGTCAGCTCCATGCGAGAAGATACATACTCGGCAATGACGGGGCGTACGCGAGGAGGGCTCCCGCCTCCCCTGGCACGTCCACGAGGCTGAGGTCCTCCACTGCCCGCCCGCACTCCACGACGACCGCCGCGGACTCATCGGTTGGGCGCACCTCCGCCCGCGCGCCGTCGCCGCGCCACGCCATCTCCACGCTGTAGAGCAGCACCGTCCCCTCGCGGTCGGCGAGAAAGAGAGAGAGCACGGGGGCCGCCAGCGCCGGCGCGCGCGTGACGCGGCAGCACCCGGCGTGCACGGGGCGCGGCGCGAGGAGGGCGGTGCGCAGTCGGACCGCCCCGTCCCCGTCGGCGCGCGCCGCGAGGAGCAACACACGGCGTCCGCGCGTGAGCACAACAAAGGCGCCGTCAGACTCCGCGTGGCGGTCGGACTCGAGCGGGAGGAGACGCGTTGGGCAGTCCTCTTTGCACGCCGCGTGTATCGCGCGCAGCGGACGCGGCGGCCCCACCCGCTCCATGCCACGCGTCGAGAAGGCCCACACCCCGAGGGTGCCGTCGTTGCCGGCCGACACCACACCGCCGGGGATGGCGCAGAGGGCGAGCACAAACATGCCGCCGTGGGGGGCGCGCAGGGAGTGCAGCGCACTGCCGGAGAGGAGGTCGAGGAGGTGCATGGCGCCATCGAAGCCGCCAGAGACGATGAAGGGGCGGTGTCCGGACAAGGCGATGGAGCGCGCGCCGGCAAAGAGGACCGCCGTGACACCGCCGTCATGCACTCTTTCAAAGCGACGAATAAGACGTCGAGTGTGGGTGTTGTAAACCTTCACCCATCCATCGCGGTATCCAGCAGCCAGCCAAGCAACGCTGCCACCACTGTTGTTATTCATTAGAACAGACGCAGAAGCAGCATCAGCAGCAGTGTGTGTAGTCGAATTATCCGTAGTGGTGTTGCCGTTGCTGTCATTTGACACATAGGCCTCCGTCTCCGCGTCGGTCGCCAGATCCACGGTGAGGCTCAAGACGCCATCGGTGTGTCCAACAGATGGTCCCATAGGAGTGGCGTCGACGGCGTTGAGGAAGTCAATGGAGCCATCCGTCTTTCCAACAAGGAGAGCTGTGTAGGGATTGCTATTCTCTGCAAGAGCGGCAGGGACGTAGGCGCATGCTGTGGGAAGTTCCGCATTCGCAAAGGCGATACGTGAGTGAATAATTGACGGACAACGCAACGGATACCGCAGAAACAAGGACCCACCAGAATCCCCATTCAACGCAGGTACCCCTGTCGTTTTTGAAAAAGCATTTCCCGATGTTGTTGTTGTGGAGGAGACTAGTGCCACCGCGTCGTCCGCGCGTGAACGTTTTGTTGGTGGCACATCCACTCGTATGCTAAGTTCCATTTGGTGCCATATGGCGGCAGGCAATGCCCCGTCATAGGGCTCTGTATTCCATGTAATGCTCTCCTGCAGGAGTTTGAGTAACGCCTCTCGCCGCGCAAGAACCGCAGGCGGCGGCGGCCCCTCTGTTGGTACCAAAGTGGCTGTGCTACTCGCCTCGTGGAGTTGTTGTAGTCTGGCATATCGCGCCGCCGCCGACTGGCGCATCGTCTCAAAGATGGGGGAGTTCGCGAAGAGAGCCCGCGCCGCGTGTGGGAGGCAGTGAAGCGTAAGGAGCTCTTCAAAGATGCACTCATACAAGTCAAAGAGGACCTCCTCTGGTAGCAGGAGGGAATCCACGTACGCGGAGAGGACAGTGTCCCACTCCCCATCGCGAACAGTAGCCGCAAGACCATCCGGCGTGGGGTGCGTCAACTCACCACTAGACGAGCTTTCCGCCACTTCAATGGTGTTAAACGGCACACGAGACTCAGTCTGGAGAGCAAGAAGGGCATTGTTGTAGCCATACGCCCGCAGGAACGCGTAGACTTGATGCAACACATCCTCATGTGCAATCACACCATCCGCCATTGTATAAGTATGTCGTCCCACAAGAACA
This sequence comes from Trypanosoma mega, assembly GCA_030849715.1. Lineage (NCBI taxonomy): Eukaryota > Euglenozoa > Kinetoplastea > Trypanosomatida > Trypanosomatidae > Trypanosoma > Trypanosoma mega. The sequence goes on along the minus strand of JASANV010001527.1, from coordinate 20,288 downwards.
AAAAAAAAAAAGGAATAATGGATGTGCACCACAATCAGAATGCGGTTTTCGTGGATTTGTATATTTAACTTACTACGAATAAAAAAGAAAAAAAAAGAAAGGAAAATAATAACACATTAAAGAAGAGTAATATTTTCTTCATGAACACGAAAAGAACACTAAACCAACATCAATTCTTTTACATGCACCGCATTTACAAAATCATAAGTCTATATGTAAATATATATAAATATATATCTTATTTTCAATGAAAAAAGAACATCCGCATCACCACAACTGTAGACACGCGTTGTTTTTTTTTTTGTGTGTGTGTGTCAAGGACGGGTAAACTCGCATCCAATCAAATATACAGAAGAAAAAATAATAAATGACTTTTTCACATGAATATATATTTATACATATATATATATTTTCTGTGATTCACGAAATCTTTTTTTTTTTTCTTTGAGCTGCTCTTATTAAAGTAAACGTTTCTCGTAACTCCATTCCCACAAAATATATATATATATATATATATATATATACAAGCATTTCAGCTAGGTGGTGAAGGACGATGGGCTGCAATAATTTTCGCGAGCTTTGCCAGCGCGGACGCCTCCCGTTCCGCCTGTAGCCGAATCCTCCGCTCCGTCCGCAGTCGTGCGGCGGCGGCGTGTGCCTCTGTCTTTTCCCGTGCCATTCGTCTTCCCTCTGCGATGGCGGCGGTGTACAGCGTTGCCTCCCGCGCGTCGGCCGTCTCTTTCGTTTCCCCCCGCGCAGCTAGAATGGCCCCGTCGGGGTGGAGGCGGAGGCGATTCTCCTGAATGGACTGATTGCGCCGAAAAACGGGAAGCATTTCTCGAGCAAAGCGGCGGGCAAGGGTTTCCTCCGTTTCCGCACTCGTGCCCGTCAGGCTCACCCGCGCGCGTTTGGGAATTTGGGCCAAACGTGCACTGTGCGCCTCGCGCCGCAAACGACGTTGCGTGGATAAGTGGTCCCGCTCCTCGCGCCGTTGCAGAAACTGTTGCATCGCCGCCTTTGCCGCATGAAGCATCGCGGGTGGCGGGGAGCGGCTCTCTGTTTGGGTTTGAAAAGGAATGGAACGCGTTTGGGCCGTCGTTTGGGGACTTGGCGGGGGGGCGGTCACGCGTTGGAGGTAACGCGGAGGCGGAACGGCAATCTTCGGCCCATGCAGTCGTCTCGGTGGCGCCGGCGCAGCAGACGACGCGTTCTCCGGATGGTTGTTGCGATGGTTTTTGGTTGGCACAGCCGTCTCTTCCGTGGGCGGGTCCAAAGGCGGCGGAGGGGGCGACAGCGTCTCCGCGTGGCGTCCGCGAAGGGCGGCGCAGTCGGGGCAAAAGAACTCCGCCGGTCGCTCCGCCATATGAAGGCAGTCGAGGTGCGCGGTGTAGTCGCATTGGCGACGGTCGCACAGAACCATTCGCGCGGCGTTGTCGCTCGCACAACAGATTTGACAAACAACAAAATTGGCCGCCGAGATTTCCCCTTCGTCCTCCTCGTCCTCGTCGTTCTCCTCCCAGAGGCGATAGTTGCGCTTGCGGACGCGTGTCACCTCCTCTTTGCCGTTCGTGTCGGTGGAGACAATGCGCGTAAAGCGGGCCTTGCAGTGTGGACAGACATTTGTGCTCTGTGCCCATTCCCGAATGCAATACGCGCAGAAGAGGTGATCGCATGAGTTCAGCCGACCACGCGGATTGTCACCGGCGTGTATAGTTGTAAAGCAAATCCCGCAAATACTCTCATCAAACGTCTGATGGGAATGAGGTGTGGTGACATCCGGTTTGAGAGTTCCCATCATGTCATTTCTGGAGACAGCAAGAAAATTTGTAGTAAATCTTGTAAAAAAAAAAAAAACATAAGAAGAAGAAAGAAAAAAAAAGGAAAACGAAAAAATAACGGGTAAAGCGAACACGAATTATTTTTTTTTAAAGTAAAAAAAAAAAACATATCAAGCTTGAGTTAGAAGGATAAAAGGAAACCACGACAAAAAGAGAAAAAAAAAAGACAAAAATTCAAATGTATATGTAGAGAAAAATAAAACACACACACCCAAAGATATATATATATATATATTTAACTTCTTTTTTTTTTTTCGTAAGGGGTATACAACACATTTTTTTTCCTTTTTTTAATCGCAACAGAACGCCTTTTTCAATCACTTCTTTTCATTTTTTTTTTTTTGTGTGTGTATTGTTGTTGTTGTTTCTCTACGTGAATCTTCATTTTCATTTTTTTTTTCTAATGAAGTACTTTAAAGTACATTCTTCCAGAACCTGTAAAATTAAAACACAGCTACGGCTGCACACATGTTACAACTTAAAAAAAAAAAAAAAACTGTAAAAAAAAAAGTCCTCCGTGTCATTCATTTTTCTTTTTCTTTTTCATCTTTTTTTTTTCTTTTTATTCCTTTATGTTGTGCATTCATTCTCACTCTGTAATTTTTGGTTACTGTTGTTGTTGTTGTCTGCTTTTTTCACTGTTTCTCATAGAGTCAACGGTTGGAAGGGAGGGAAGGAGGGATGAAGAAATTTCTACACCCTCTCAACACCAAAAACAAATATCAAAACAAAAAAAAAAACGAATTAATGAAAAAAAATGCAAAAATAAAGAAAAAAAAAGTAATGTAGACTTCAGTCGCTCTTAAGAAAAGGGTGGTTGAGGATATTCGCGATCGTTGGTCGCGTCTTTGGATTGGGGTCAAGTAAGTACGAAATAAACTCTGCCGCCTTTTGATCATAATTTGGCAACCGCGTTGGGAGCGGGGCCACGCGATACACCTTAAAGGATCGATCATACCCGGGAAGTGCGGTCACGCCCGGCCACGTCTCCTCTGTGGGTGTGCCCACCACATAGAAAATCTTGTCGAGCTGATCCCGATTCGACTCCCCGCGAAAGAGGGAGTACCCGACAATCATCTCCGCCACAACACACCCCACGGACCAGACATCCGCCGCCGGGGTGTAGTGCCGCTGCCCGAGAAGAATCTCTGGCGAGCGGTACCACAGCGTCATCACCTCCGTTGTGTACGTCAAGAGTGGCATCTCAAACGTTCGCGCGAGGCCGAAATCGGCGAGTTTGACAATATACGCATCCCCCTCCCCGCTGTCCCCCTTTCGCTTTGGGGCGATGAGGAGGTTACCCGGTTTGAGGTCTCTGTGAATGATGCGGCTGTTGTGGCACGTCCACAGCGCGTGCAGAAGTTGTCGCGTGAAATCCTTCACCACGGAAAGCGGAAGGACGGAGCCGCTCGCCTTTCCAACCGGGCGGTGGCGGCGAATGAAGCTGCGCAGGTCCTCATCGAGGAGTTCAAAGATGAGATAGACGCGATGCTTGCAGCAGAGCACCTCCAGCAGACGCACCACATTCGGGTGATCGCGCAGATCGTGCAGGAGTGTCACCTCCCGCACCGTTGTCGCGGGAACGCCTTCCGATAATCCATCGAGGCGTAATTTCTTTATCGCATACATCGCTCCTGTAACGGTGTTACGGGCACGAAAGACAATGCCGTATGTTCCCTCCCCGAGGAGTTCCTCCGCCACGTACGTGCTGCCTAGCGCCTCGAGGTCGACATCGTCCAGTTTCTGTTGAAGCGCCGCTGGCATCGACGCGTCATCGTTTCCCATCTCCCTCTAAAGTGAGAAAGAAGGCCCTCCACGAGACGCAAAAGCTCTGCGGTGAAAATAATCAAAAACCATGAAATGAATGCATAAAACAAAAACAAAAAGGTATGGGGGGAGGGGAGTTTTTTTAAAAAAAGTAAGCATAGAAAAAAGATTATTAAAATATACATAATAATAACAAAAAAAAAATCCATACTTCAATACAAACAAACCAAAAAAAAGAAATATGTATATATATTAACAACGACAAAACAGCAAAAATAATAACAACAACAAGAAAAAAAAAAAAAAAAGTTCTCACAGTTATTTCCATAAAAAAAGTTCATTTTCCGCTCAATTTTTTTTTTTTTTTTTTTTTTGGGGGGGGGGGGGTTTAAAGGTACTAAATAAAAGAAGACAGTAACCAACACATAAGATACAAAGACAAGGTTTCAAACAAACACATATACAACGCTTCAGATATATATATATATATATATTAGGCACATCATTATTTCATTTAACTCTTCTTTTCTTTCGCTCTATAAAAAAATTTCCATTCTTTTCTGCGTTTTTTTTTTAAGGACTCTTTTCTATCCCCCCACACACCTCTTCTTTTTTTTTTCGTGTTTTACATCATTCCAGAGAAACATTCAAGGTAGTCTCTCTTGAGACCGAATTGTTCTACTTTTGCTTGTTTCAGCCTTTTTCATCTTTTTCACATCATCTATATTGGAAATGACAATAAAAATAATGGAAAAGAAAGCATTAAGAAAACGAGAAAGTAATAATAATAATAATAACAACACATGACAAAGGAGACCTCAGAGGAATAGCATGCGTCCTAGGTGCCATTAGACTACATCTCCGCCGTCACGGGAACACATGTGATGGATTCTCGTTGGTGCGCCTCCATCTGTGCGATGGCGGCGTAGAGAAAGCCTTCCTGTTCGTACAATGAGAGTCCAACAACGCCCTGTCGCATCATCTCCGTGTCGGTCCGATTCGCGGCGTAGAGCGGCCCGCGTGTCCACTCCTCCGGCGCGCTATCCGTATGCGTGTTGACCCAACGCTCAAAGGGAAGCGAGGATCGCCCGGTCAAACTTACCTGCGACGGGGAGGAACAGGTCGAGTTGGCGCGACGGCACGAGGAGAAGCGCCGACGCGCACTCACCGCCCTTTCCTCCTCAAACCAAAGGAGTTGTAGTTGGCGCGCCGGGAGATTACCGTCAGGGTCACGCCCAACATCCGGTGGCACAACAGACGTCACTGTAAAGACGGGAATGTTGTTCACGCACGAGCGTAACGGCTCCTCACTCGACACAAGACACCATGAATGTAACTTTGCGTCACATGAAACGGCATGGGCGAGATTGTACGTGCAGTGCTCCGCTCCACTAAAGTCAAAACTACACGTCAGGGAGGGAGGAAATGCAGTGTTAGAGCTACTCTGCACACCATTCACCTCCAAGTGACTATTAGCGCCCGGATTATGATCAGAGGTTGTAGCGTTTAGTGAATCATTATTATCACATTTATCAACCACGTAGTTCGGTGAAACATACCAGTTCGAAGAGAGGTTTTGCTGTTGTTGATCCGATTGGTTGGTTTGTTGTACGGATGAAGCAAGTCGTAAAAGGTAAAACACATGCATTTTATCCAAATGCACAACTAATTGGGGGCGGATAACCTGCACCGACATACCCTCTCCTTGTGCCCAGATTGGAATCGGTAAAGCGGTGGTGGTGGGTGGATTAAAAAGACCTGTCAAAAAACGTCCTGAGAGGACTGTAAAGTCTTGCACAAAATTATTAGATGAATCAAAATACGGGGCATCACCCACGGAAGGTCGTATTTGCCCAAGTGCAACATAATGACAGTCCCATCGCTGTGGTGGGGAAAACATCTCATACCCCTTCTCTGTCACATCCCTGTCAGCAAGAATACCGACCCCTTTGCCTAGTTTTAACATGCATCCCGAAAAATCAGAAAGTCTTGGCTTTTTTTTCCCGTAATTCGCACAACGCGTCGCGAAGAGCGTCATCTCCGACTCCCCACCTTCCGGGGACTCCACAAAAGTCACCTGTGGGTATAGCAGCGTGTCATTTATTTTCAGACTCATTCGCGACTCCCCTGGCGGCCGGTTGTTTGGCATCCTTTGCGGCACCGCAGGCATTGTCCGCCGCCGCCACCACTGCTGCTGCTGCTGACGCCGCTTCCCGTCCGATGGCGGAGTGGGCGGGTGTCCGGTGAGGGTTTGCACCGACAGCAGATACGGCGACGGCGTCGCTATGGTCGTCTCCTCCGATTTGCTATTCACAGCGCGGAGGGCGGAGTCGACGTCGCCCGCCTTTGCCTCCACAAACCCGTCGGAGGGAAACGGCCTCGAGGCGGCCACCACTTTGCGCGCCCACGCCTTCACCTCCGGCGCGGCGGGCGGGGCGTTGCTGACCACCTCCGTGTGCCGCGCCGCGTGGTAGTGAATCATGTCGAGCAGCAGCTCCGTCGGCGCGAGGGGGCGGACCACTTGGTACAGCGCGTACTCCGACCCCTCCGAGACGCGCACGAAGGAGCCGCCGACGACGCCGTGGTACGCGCCGTCGTGGTGGGGGTGGAGCAGCGACTCCGCGTCGGCGCGGGTGAGGCAGATGCGGTCTACGCGCGGCGCGTCGAAAAGGGCACGCGCGGGGGTCGGGGGGTGCGCGTCGGGCACGCTCTGACTCCGCAACGGCGGCGGGGGGAGGACGTCCTCTTCCTCGCGCCGAAAGGAGAGCGATCGGTCCGACAGGGACGGCGCGGAGTGCAAAAGGGCGGCGTCGCCATCCGACGGCGCGTGGCCGGTGGAGGCGGCAACCGCCCCGATCTTATGAGTGGTGACTTTTACAGGAATAATATCCACCCCACCCTGTAGACGGTCTATAACTTGACTTTGGAAATCGCTAATGGATGTCCGAACCACCTGTGTCTGGAGGAGACAACTAAGGTCAGCAATGAGTTCCTCGGAGTTGTCCGCGTTGACGAGGAGTTGCTCTTGGACATTATTGTCTGTTATGGCTTTGACCCAAAATTTCATAACGCGTCGTCACAACAGTCGAACAGAATAGACAAGTGTTCCCACGCTATCTACTTCTCCTTCTTCCTTTCCTCCGTCTCTCTCTCACTCTCTCACTCTCACACACTCAATCACAGAGAGAAGGAGAAAGAAAAATTCGAAGGAAAATAAAAAAAAGAAATGCAACTAAATTTCTTTTTACTGTTTAAAATCTTTTTTTTTTTTCTCTCCCCGTGATAAATGTGCGCTTTCAATGTGAGAGAATGATTTATATGCATATATCTAGAAATACATTGATTTCCATATTACAAAAAAAAAAAAAAAGATGTACAAGAGGAATATAAAAAGAGAAGTTAAAGCTTTGAATCATCTTATCAAAAAAAAAAAAATTTACAACAAATACACACAAAAAATTATGTGCATGCATCCATTTCGTTTCATATATAAAAAAATTTATATATATATATATATATATATATATATATCTTTTGTGTTTGTGTGCATATGTGTACATCACCGACAGGGCAAATAAAAGGCAACCATTTCAACACTACGGACACATACAAGCGTAAAAAAAAAAAAAAAAGCAAGCACCACATTAAGGAACAACAATAAAGGAAAAAAATGACTATCCCTCTTTTTGTTTCTTTTTAGTTTTCATTTTTCTTACTACGACAACGACCAGGTGTGATCCTCCGTGTAGAACGGAATGTCAATTTCCAGAATAGACGCCTCACCGCAGAGAACGCACTCTACACGGGCGAGGTCACTTGTTGAGGTGACGCCCTCAAGAAACTGACGCGGCAGTCCCTCATCCGCAAAGAAGGCTTCCAGACCGCCAATCTCCTCCACCTTGGCGATGGCGCAGGCCTCATGCACGGCGTGACGGCAATTCTGGTAAATCAGATACGGTGCCACGCCGTGCAAAAGGGGAAGGCGGCACAACATGCACCGCTGCCGCGTCGTAACGTAACCAAAACGGTGCGGCAGTTGTGCGATTTCCCGTTTAAGGTCTTCCGAGATACGACTTGCCTCCACTTGACGATCCTGCAAGTCCGCGATGGAGGTGGTGTACGCATCCAGTCCTTTACAAATAGCATCCTTAAAGTTCTGCACAACGGTGCTGTCGCTAATGTGCCCAAGAATGTCCTCCAGTTTCAATACGCCACCGGAGTCCTCCACGACGTCGAGTGCGGCGCGGGTGCTGTTTCGCTCCACCACATACTGCGCGACGAGCATCCAGAGTTTCTTTAACACTGCCGGTTCCACACTATCCGCAATCGATTTAAGAAGGTCCTTTGCGATCTGCAAACCAGGCCATTGTTTTACCCCATTTGTTTCTGTGCTGCTATTCATATTTTTGTGCCCCTCGGATGCGGCGCAGTCCAGGGCGGTGCGGATCGCATCCTCATAAAGACGCAATCGACGGTAAAGACCCACACATTGACGGTATCGGCGCGCCTCTAGACAGCGGCGGAGAGCAAAATCCACATTATAGAATAGAGAAGACTCGATAAACTCCTCCAGCCTTTCCCCATCATGTTGTGCGAGAAGACTGAGATAGTAATTATGCACCACCGTAGATACACAATCAAAGCGTGTTATACACTGTTCCAGAAAAATAATGACTTGATGCTCCCCATTGTTCGGATCCTCATTCATACCCGGATTATACTGAATAAATATAGGAATAAGACGCTCCAGTTGAAGCAACATATAAGGTATCCCATTCGCGTCCCGCGCAACGGTGCGAAGCATGGCTGTGGTAAGACTAATGGGACACTTTTTCATGAGCACAGGGGCAAACTCATACCAACACGGCAGTGCGTCCGGGTGACGAGAGTACGCGGCGAGGATTTCCACCGCCCGCCCATACACACCGCGTGAGACGTGGTAAATAAGGAGATAATGCAACTTCCCGCGTTTTTCTGCATAGAAAAGGGCAAGTTCAGGGCGTCCTTGACCCTCAAGAAGTCGCGCTAGAAGTGCATCATAAGCGGCATCGTCGAATAGAGCCGGTAAATCTTTTAGTGTCTGGGTAATGATTCCCGTGAGACCGCGCGCCGCGTCGGCGCCACCGTCCACAGCAGTAGCCTCACACCGCGTAATGTGGTCTAATCGTTGCACAACAATAAGTTCAAAAAGACAGGCAAGTTGTGTACGTGCCGCGTGTGGATCGTTGGCGTAGCGAACGAGGAAACGAAAACGCTTCTCCACATACCAACGCAGAGCTTCACTATTACGTGAGGCTACCAGCATGTCATACACCTCCTCAAAGCAATCGCAGTCGGCAAGGATGTCCGTCGCGTGGCGCAGGGCTCCAATTCGGAGAAAAAATTTCCCACGCAAGAGCTGCACCATACGCTTTGCTGCGGGATTATACTTGCACAGTTGATGTGCCGCGTCGAAGAAGCGCTTACGGAGTGGAAGGCTCACCTCGGGGCAGAGGGCGCGGTCGAGGAAGAGGCGCCACTGCCGCCGGTGCTCCTGTTCAACGATTAGCTCCCACACAAGAGTGTCCCCAAAGATGTACACCTTACGTGACGCCACATCACGAACAATCCCACGCAACACACGCGTTTTACGCGTGTGAGCCCCCCCATCCACACCCCCGCCGCGAGACGTATCAAATCGAACACGCTCCTCCACTTCCCGCGGCGACACCCCTGTGCCGGGTTGGGAGGAGGCGACACCGCGCCAGGTGAGTCCGGCGGGGTGGTTTAGCACAATGAGCCGATCGCGGTACAGCAGCACCATGTGAAACGCCGTCAGTCCCACATCCAACGGCACCGACGTCGGCAGCGCGGCGCGCCACGCAGCTGTCGCCGTCCGTTGGCTTTCCTCGAGCGGCTGCGCGGCGTGTTCGCCGAGGGGGAGGAGTTGCTCATTCACCACACCCGACGCGTCCTCACCGGCGAGGAGGGCGGCCTCCGCCTCGCGCACTCCATCACCTACGCGTCGATGAAAGAGGCCGTGCACGATGCCGGCGGCGCCCACCCACGCGTAGGCGCGGGCTGCGGCGCCAAAACCCGAACGAAAGAGCGCCAAACGCCCACTCGCCTCCGCCGCGCGCGGAAACGGCGCCTCGCGGGCCGTCGGCGCGTCCGTTTCGGCGTCCAACAGCGCCACCGCGCCGGTTGCGCCGCCCTCCCGCCGAAAGAGGCGCGTCGGGGTGGCGATGAGAACGACGACCCGCTCCCCGACCGCCTCCGCCGCGAGGCCGGCGATTGGGGCCGTCGCGCTGTCCGGCGGGAGCTGCGCGCAAAGGCGACACGTCGCGCGGGTTTGCTCGTCCGCCACCTCCACGCGTAGCTCCATCACGAGGCCGCCGACCCGCGTGCCGAGGAGGACGTGCGCCAAGGCCGGCGTGCACGACGAGAGCCAACACACGGACTCCGCCACGTGGTGGCTGCTCCCTTGCGTGGCAGGGGGGCGCGGCTGTAATAGGAATCGCGTCGAAGCGCGGCGGTTTGGGGCATAGTAATGCATTTCCCCGTCCATGGTGGACACCAACGCGTGGGACCCGCTCGGGTCCACAAAGACGCGATACGGATTGCGCACCGTCGTCGTTAATGGCGGTCCATCACGCGCCGTGTCGCGAATCACAAGTGCGCCGCGTTCACCTAAAAGGGCCAACACATCGTGTTGGCAGTCCATCCAAAGAATCGGCTCCTGCAGGTCGTGCACCACGGCGGTGAGCTCAAAGCGCGGGGAGAGGGATTCGCCCTCGTCACAGCCATCGCCGGGGTGGAAGGAACGGGAAACGGACGAGGATGAGGAACGACTGCTGAAAGCACTCATCACAGTCACTTGGTTGGTTGTGGCGCAATTTTTCAACAGTAATCAAGTCCGTCCAATCAATGAATACGCACAACAACCAACAAAGAGAAAAACGAAAAAAAAAAATACCAAATAAAGGTTTTCGTCTTCTGTATTTCCTTCTTGTTTTTCTTCTTCTGAATGTGTGTAAGTACAATAATACTAAAAAAAAAAAAAGAAAAAAAAACTTTATTATCAGGAAACGCTAAGAATGAAAGGCTCTGAACGTACGACACAAACAAAAAACAAACACCACAAAGAAAAAAACAGCTATTTGTGTGTTTTGTCTTTTTGTGTCCAGAAAAACGTCAATGAGACACTTGAAAACTAGCAATAAAAAAAAAGGCTACAAAACTAATTTGAAACGACAAAAGAAGTCAGAAGTATGTATATATATATATATATAAATGGTGTATACAACGCAGCAAAGACATTAAACATAAAAATAATTTGCAATTATTATTATCCATAATTTTAATTTATGAAGTACAAAAAACAAAAACAAAAAAAACAGCGTCTTTCGTTGTTTTTTTCTTTCCCTACTGCACTATCTCATTCAATCCGCATGTATAGATGTAAAAGGTACTGCGGAAATGAATAATAACAATAACAAATCGTAAGTAAAAAAAAAATCATTGGAAACAAAGGAATATATATATATATATATATATATATATAACAAGTACATTGTGTAACGGAAGAATTACATAAAAAATCGTATGCCACTTGAGTAGCAACACCAAATTGCTTAATAAAACCAAAAACAAAAAGAAAAAGAGTTCGTCTAAAAGAAACAGTCACAGCAATAACAAATCTGAAGAATAGACAACAAAGTGAGGAGGAGAAGGAGAAAAGAAAAATAAAAAAGAAATATAGACACAAAAGAAGAAAAGAGCAAAGAAAGACCGATTTTTTTTTTTTTCTAGAAAGACAAAACAAAACAAAAAAAGAAAAACAAACAAACGAGCAAAAAAAAAAAAAAAGACAAAAGCGAGTTATTTTTTTTTCGTTTTTCTTTTTTTGACAAAAATTCGGCTTCTTTATTTGCCTATAGTCTTGCTATGAGGTATACATACACAATCTTCTTCTCGTATGTGCCAAATTGGGTATGTAAAATGATAGCGCCATTGATTCTGCTTCAATAATAATAATAATATTAACATTAATCACTGCTATTCTCTTCTTTATATTACCTTTTTTAATTCTCTTCTTCTTCTTCTTCTTTTTTTCTCTATTTCCATTTTTGCAAATAAATAAACTTATATATATATATATATATATATATATATATATATATATATATATATTTACTTATTTATTTATTATATCACAACATCTCACTTTTTCTTTTTTTTTTGACACCCTACATAACTGTTAGCCATCTAAACAGATTTCCTTCCTTCCTTTTTCTTTTTCTTTTTTTGCCCCTTCTCTCGCTCTCCTACCTCTGTCTCTGTGCTATCCGTCGAGTTGCATAGTGACTACCTGACGTATGAGATCGTCGACGAGGACGCGTGCTTGTCGTTTCTTTTCGAGTTCCTTGTCCACCTCATCCATAAGCCATGGGAAGAAGTCGAACTCCACCTCGTGCAACACGCGATCGCGGAACCATCCCTCGTCCTGCAGCCGCGCAAAGACGCGATTCTCGAGGTTGAGAAGATACGCCTTGGCAAACTGCCGCGCCTGTAGCTTTTCCCGCGTCTCCTTTTCCCGCTTGATGCGCTCAATCTCCTGCTTCTTGCGGCGCTCCTTCTCCTCAAAGAGGCGCTTCTCCCGCGCCTCGAGGCGTTGTGCTTCCAGGAGCTCCTCCTTTCGCCGCTGCTCAAACTCCAGCTGTTGCTGTCGCAGCAGTTCCAGCTCCTCCTCCTGCAGCACCTCGAGCATCGCCTGCTCCAGCGTCTTGCCGACCATCACATCGAGAATGGGGTCCACGGCGTCGTCGAAGTGAAAGAGATCCCCTTCGTGTATTTGCGTCTCCGCGTCCCGCCCCGTCTTGGCCGGCACATACGTCGGCGTCGCCGGGCGGTCGAGCAGCGCGTCCGTCTGCGCCTCCTGCTGCGTCACCTCCACCGCGTCGGTGAGCTCCTCGAGAAAGGTCTCCGTCTGCACCTCCGTGTGCAGCCGGCCGGGGACCGGGGGGGGCGTGGCGAGGCGCCGCACCGCCGACGTCCGCTCGCGCCGCCGGCGAATGGACGCCGCCCGCCGGGAAAGTTCCTCCCGCCGGCGGTTTCCCTCGCGCTCGCGGCGCGCCGCCTCGTCCCGGGCGTGGGGCGACACCGCCGGCGCGGCGTATGTGCTCCCGCGGTACACGCGCCGGTCGTGCATAATGTTCGCGTACGGTTTGCGGGCGGGGAGGGAGGGGGGGAGGGGGGGGGCGCTCGGGTCGCGGTACTGCGGCTGCCGGAAGCCTTGGGGGGGGTGCTGGAAGGTGTAGGCCATCGCCCCGCCTCCGGTCGCGCCGTGCTCCTGCATCATGGGGAAGCTGGGATCCCGGCGTGCGGCGCAGGAAATGGAAAAATATAAATGGCCTTGGGCCGATTGGTTGGAGGTTCCCTTTCTATTGTGGGAGTGGATGTTGTCCTTCTTTCGGTGCGCGTGTGTGCTTACTTTACACCGCAAATATATATATAAAAATATAAATATATATATATATATATATATATATATATATAAATATATATAGATATAGATATGTTTCTGTATAGGAAACCGAACGAAGGAAATATTAATTTTTTACATCAAAAGCCAAAAAAAAAAAAGAAGAGAGATGAACAAATGAACATGTATATTTTTATTATTTTGAAGCAAATCACAAAAAAAAAAGTACAACAACAATAAAAAACAATGTTAACACATACGTATAACAGACTATGACGTAAAAAAGGTACAAACCGTACCGCCATGATCATTATGTTGGGAATGAAAAATGCTACTTCTTTTTTTTTTTTTTTGCACTTGTATGCGAAAAAAAAAATTTTTTCTCTTTGTTGTCTCTTTACATCACTAGAAGTGCACATCAATGGGTATTGAAATAAACATACTTGGTGGTAGACAAGCAAAAAAAAAAAAAAAAACTAGACATGAAGTAATGAAAGATGGGAGTGTTTGATTTGGCAAAAAAAGCATGAGAGTGCAAAAAAAAATATATATATATATTCCTTTTTTGTTAAAAAAAAACTGAACAATCTATGCACATAAGGTTTTTTTTTTTTTATTTGGTCCCACCTCAAGTAGAAAATTTTGGAAATATATATAATAAAAGATTTGTACATACATATATGCTGTCTTTAGTTTCCACCCACGAAAACTTTCACTTTTTTTTCTTCTTTCTTTTTGCTCATTTTCTTTTCTTTTTTTTTTTTTTAGGGGGGGAGAAGGGGGTTTTCATCTCTACAATTTCTTTTTTTTTTTCTTCAACTATTCGCAGTTCAAATGATTATTATTATTTTTTGTTTGTTCTAAATTTTCTTTTTTAGGAATAGAAACGTACCGCCGTTGGGAGACGAAATTGGATAATAGTCAATAATTTAGAGTGAAACATTTGAGATATACAATAAAATAAATTGGTATATACACATATATATATACTAATTAATTTATGTGCATTACAGTAACGAACACAGAGAAAAAAAGTACAAAAAAAAATATATACATATATATATTTCTTTTTTGGATTTTCGAGACCTAATATCCCCCCCTCCCTTTTTCTTTTATTTGTAAAAATCGCAAAGGTTTCATTCTCCGAGTCATTTTTCAAGCTTCTCGCGCTTTGTGTGAATGTCTCTTCTCCCGCATGAGTGTCTGTCCCATCAATGAAAAACAAAAACAAACAAACAAAAAAAACTCCATCCTCTACCCTCATTACCCCTCAAATCACTTGCCGCTTTCTCTCAGCAAGCGAAGTGCACGGCAACGAGGTTCCCCGAGAGAAAAGAGTAAATGTTCATCCAATTTGTCCCTAAAGGGGATGTTCCCCGTAACTCCCCAGTGAAAATGAGCCTCACAGACAAACGGGAGACATAACACACACACAAAAAAAAAAAAGGTGTCATAGGAAATTAGTATCCATAAAGAACAAATAATAATAAACGAGATATGGAACAGGCACCAAAAGGGAAGTACAAGAAAAGAAAAAAAAAAAACGTGAAATAGACAGAAAAATAGTAAAAAAAAAAAACAATTTCTTTTTCAGTTTTTCCGTTCTATTTTACTGCAAACGCATGGCGCACTAATGGAACGAAAAGCCGTACGATCTGTCCTATCGTTACTGTGATTCGCATTGATCGTTCTTGTTTCGTTTACATCTATAAATATAAATGTCATTCTATTCATGTTTCTTCATATTCTCTGAAGATGACCCAACCGAAGAAAAGGAAGAAAAAAAGGAAGTCAGTCCATTGAGAAAAATAAAAATAGGGTGGCATGTGTCACGAATGTCCACAGATACATATGACTTTGCCAATACAAATAAACTGCGAAAAAAAAAAAATAATAATAATAATAATAATTGGCGCTACTTCAATTTAAAGGAATTTCTCTTTTTCCGTTCTTGCGATTGTATTTTGTGTGTCATTATAAATAAGTGTATATATACTTTAAAATATTAGTCAGTATTTATTTACATACATAAATATATATATATTTATATATTTAAATGATAAAGTAACCTTTTTCTGTTTTGCTAATATAATTTTCTTAAGTACCACAAACAGCATAAAGTAATGTGAAGCAGAACAGGTCCAACTGCTGTCGTGAAAGCACATAATACAAATCAACTTTTTAAAGCCGTTTACTTCTGTTTTTTTTTTCTTTTTTTTTTTTGTTGTTGTTGTTGTTATTGTTATGGCTCACTCATCTCACCACCCCAAAATACCCTTACCAACAAATAAAAAAAAGGGCACCTCTGCCATGTCTATCGCCTGCGCGGTTCCGCGGCGGATTGAGCCGCATGCATATTGTCAGAGGAGTGTGCGGTGCGTAAAATAACTGGAAGTCCCACAGATGTGGCGCGTGTCGGGTGATCATCCTCCCCATGCGCCCGTGAAGGCTTGCGACGACCCGGCGTGGTCACAGGGGGTAGCGATGGCTCCATTTCCAGTCGGGGATTAGCCGGCATAGAAATGAACTTTGCAAATACACGCTTTGGGGTGTAAATGCTGATCAAGCAAGGGCAGTTACCTGAGGAGGTGCTCCCTGGACAACGTATCACCGTCGAGAAGGAATCGGACGCAATGGTGTTAAACACAATCGCCTGCTCACGCGCATTACTTGCACCACCGGTGGAACTAATAAGAATGCCGCGGCTGTCATGCACAGACATCTTTACATTGGCGCCAGCGAGGACATCACCACCCTTGTTCACAGAATCGTCCATCCGCTCTTGTCGCAGGAGAACATGCACATCGCAGGCCTCACCAATATGAAAGTCCACACGTGCAGCCTCATTACTACCCGGTATGAGGGTAAAAGATGTACTCAATGGGGTCGGAGTAAGTCCCGCGTTACGCATAGGCGTTAATGTAACCTTTGACATACCAGGATAGACAGAAATACTAAACTTACCATAGCTACCATGTTTTAACGTGTAAGGAACAAGATAGCAAATGGAACTAGCTGGAAGTTCAACCTGGCCGCAGATCTCACGGGAATTTAAAAGGAATCCTTTATAAATAAATTTGTGTGTGCAATTTGTTATGAATGGCGTCGGTGGTGAATGTAATTGAACTGTTTGGAGAACTGCCAGACCTGTTTGATGATAATGCCCAAGACCTTCATTATCGTAATAGGCAGGAGATCGATGTCGTAATTCAATAATAACAGGTGTAGGTCTAGAAGTTTTGTTTTCAATCATATAAATTGGATTGTTGCGGAATGTCGTATACTTTGGATTACCACCTGCTGTCACACCTTCCCATTCTCCATTTGATGTGAGACGATCTCCACAGTTAATGTGACACCGTTGCATACTTGCAAAGTTACGCATAAAAACGGGAAGAGGTAAATAAAGGTACTCATCACGTGACGGATCAAAACGACAGACACGTCGAAGCTCATCAGTCCAGTAAGGGTCTTCCCGGTTCAATGGTCCACTGTATTGGGGTTCATCACGGTAGCAGTTATGCAACTTGATCACAATATCCGATGGCCCACTAGAATCTTTTGCGGTTTGAATAACATCCAGAAGGGCATAGCTGCACTGTGGATGAATACCATCTACTGGTTCCATACTAGACATACATGTAATCACATCTCCACGCTCTAGATCACTATTAACACCACGCCAAAACTTTGCAGATGTGTAATCGCCCATATTAGCAGCCTCCGCAAGTTTTTCATCAAATGGAATATGTAATACGGGGCGTCCAGTAAGATCACGTAGTGTCTCATGTGGGGTGCATAAATCCAATTTGCGATAACCACCCACAAATTTGGCATACGCCTTTTCAAGAAGAAGAGGATACCATGAATGATTTGGTACTTGAGTGAATTTGGGTTCAAAATTACTGTTCACCGGTATCCGATCATCAATATCAACTCGTACGGGGTTACTGTCAGGATCATAGAAAATAAATGAGTATGGCTCATTTATAGGATGTCTTTTTGTGTCAATGAGCTGTTGAATTAACACGGGATGACGTCCAAGGGCGGCGAGAAAAGGTGCCACGTAACCCTGACCATGTGGTGCTGATGTCACATCGCTTGCGTGGGTTCTCGTCGGCTCTAGTGGAATGTAGCGTCCCTCCCGATATAGTTCGCCGATACGTACCCAATTTTCTGCCATATAACTATTTGCGTCATGGAAGACTTCGTCCTGCCAGCCACGGTACTCAATGGCAAGAGCTCTCGCGCGATCCTTTAATTTAACCTCAATATCAGCTATTTTCACCTTATTTTTTATGGGGTCACGAAGTAATCGTCGTCGTTCTAGCTCCATAGTTTGAAATATCTTGTCATTATCAAGGCCAATAAGAGCAAGCGGCACTCCTTCTGGTTCTGAATCCAGGTAGGAGCGCTCCACGCGCAAGAATTCTTCGGCAAGATCTCGAGCTCGCTCTTGTAAGTTTTGTTCAAGATTTTCAATCGCTTCACTGTTGTTGCGTGAGGTGTCGTGTTGCAGGGCACGTCGGTCAAGTTCCATACGATGAAATACCATATCCGAGTCTAGAGGAAGATCCTCCAGAGAGACACCACATGGTTTAGGATCCAAGTACGCCCTATCGCGAGCAAGCTCTGCCTTGGCGATTTCATGCACACGTAAACTCATTTTATCCTCTAATAGAACTATGGTGTCGAT
This sequence comes from Trypanosoma mega, assembly GCA_030849715.1. NCBI lineage: Eukaryota > Euglenozoa > Kinetoplastea > Trypanosomatida > Trypanosomatidae > Trypanosoma > Trypanosoma mega. The sequence goes on along the minus strand of JASANV010001527.1, from coordinate 2,524 downwards.
ATTTTCAACCGGGTTTGCACGAAGCGCACGCCTCTGGCGTTCAATTTGTCGAAGAGGCCGATCTGTGTTAAGCGCAAGGTCATTAAGTGGAAGCCCAAGCACATCCGAACCAAGGAAAGCGCGCTCCTCAGCGAGAAGGGCAGCTGCCAGTTCAACTGCCCTGGTATTTAAGTGTTCTTCAACCTCAAGTACGGCACCAGAACTGGTGGGATCTTGTTTTAACTCACGACGTAATTCCTCCATACGTCGGAAGCGATCGTCACTGTTTAATGGAATATCAGCGATTGGAACACCAAGCGGTTCCGGGTCAAGAAACATACGTCCTGTCTTGATCAAATCTCGTGCGAGGGCGTGTACATGATCATTCATGCGCTTTTCAAGTACACAAAGCCCTGCAGATCCAGACTCACCACGGCGGATTTTTCGACGCTCCTTTTCCATCGCACGGAACTCCTTATCAGTGGAAAGAGGAAGATACACCAGTGGCACACCCTCTGGCATTTGATCAAGAAAAGATCGCTCCTTCGTAATGAAATCCTCTGCGATCTCCTTAACACTATCAGCAATAGCATCCTCTGTGGCACGAATTTCATCTGCATACTTCTTCGGATTTATTGAACGCATTTTCCTTCGTCGTCTCTCTAATTCATTCAATTGTGAATCGTGATTGAGAGGAAGATCCTCCAATGGAACACCCAGTGGTTCAGGATCCAAAAACATACGCTCCCGTTTTAGCTGTTGTTTGGCAATTTCACAGGCGAAGGTATTCAATTGGTTCTCCAATTTCTCAACCTGTCGTGTGTTAACCTGACCAGCTCTAAGAAGTTTTAAACGTTCTTTCTCCATATCGCGAAAATTTCGATCCGCATTAATAGGGAGATCCTCGAGTGGAACACCCTCCGGTTCCGGATCTAAGAAACCCCGATTCTCATTAAGAAAAGCCTTGGCCATCTCATGCACGCGGTCATTCATGGCATCTTCCATGGCGTGAAGGTCATCAATATTCTTGTTCTTTTTGATGTTCTTCTTTAGGCGTAAACGTTTTAGTGCAATCTGTTTAAAGTGTGCATCTGTATCCAATGGAAGCTCTTCCAGTGGAACACCTTCAGGTTCTTGATCAAGGAACGCACGATCCGCACGCATTAAACCCCTTGCCAAGTCATGCGCGCGTTGATTCATCCTATCGCTCAGTCGGGCAACCTCCATATTATCAGGAGAGTCCTCCTTTAATGCACGATAGCGAGCGACCTCAGATGACCTGAAATCTGGATCTATAGAAAGCGGAAGATCCTCAAGAGGAACACCTTCAGGTTCCTGGTTCATGAAACCACGAAGTTTAGCAAACTCCTCACGAGCAAGAAAACACGCTCGTGCGTTAAGTTGATCTTCAAGTTCTCGAATAACTCCCGCATTCTTCGTCAAACCATTTCGGTCATTTTTTCGGTGCAACCGTTCCGCCTCCATTGCAGCAAATCTTACATCGCTGTCAATAGGTACATCACACAACATCATACCCTCAGGTTCTGGGTGCAAAAAAGCGCGCTCATGAGCAATAACATCATCAACAATTTCAGAAATAACTTTATCTAAATCATCATCTAACGCATGAATCTCAGTTTTATCTGTACGACCCTGTCCACGACGACGTCTTCGATTCGCAGCCAATTTTCGGAAGTTTTCATTGGCGTGAAGATTCAGCTGTTCCACAGGAATGCCGCGATAAGTTGGTGCCAATGCTTTAAGATCTTCAGATATTATATCTCTTGCCAAACTATGAACATGTTTATTCATATCCTTTTCTAGATTGACCAGTTGAGGATCCGATGATGCACAACTCCGAAGAATATCACGTCTTTTAAATTCCATCGCAAGAAACGGTTTGTTACCATCTAAATCAATTTCACTCAATGGAATCCCTTCAGGTTCTTGGTCAAGAATCTTCCGTCCATCATCAATAAGCTCTTTAGCCATTTCCTCCGCTCGCACCTTAAGCTTTTCTTCAAGCTCTGAAACTCCCGATTCACCCTTATTCTTCCCTTTCCCCTTCAAAATAGCACGCTCAAGCTCCAGGGCAGAAAAGGTAGAATCCTCGTTGAGAGGCAAATCACAGAGAAGAACGCCACTTACCTCCCCACCCAAGTACTTAGGTCGATCACCCTTAAGCATTTGTAACCCAAGTTCATCAGCACGTTTTTGCATATCACCCTCAAGTTTACCCACATTAGATGCATGCTTCCGTTTCGGATCCCGCTTTAACTTTCTTAGCTCTTGCTCCATACTTTGGAAACTGCGATCCTCATCAAGTGGTAGTAACTCCTTCGGGATACCATGAGAAGTTGGGTGTAAGAATTCACGGTCATGAGCTTTGCGGTCGCATGCAAGCTCGTGTGCACGTGCGTTTAACTCACTCTCTAGTTTCGATATCGCAGAGGCATTACGAGCAGATACACGTTCATCCACACCTTTTAATTTCGCCCTTAAGATTTCCATACTCCGAAACTTTTCATCAGAATCCAGCGGTAAG